>VIAB01006869.1:3955-20013 GCA_009801035.1 Oophaga pumilio | reverse complement strand
CTGATGACCCACTTTTGGGACGCCCGCCGTCACTGGTCCGCGTATGGACTGAAATCACCGCCAGTGGTGGGTGCTCTCGTGTCCTGGGGGGACGACATGTTCCACAGCGCACACTCCCACTCGTGCTGCCATTTTTAAGCCTGCATTCTCCCTCTGGCTTCCCCGCCCCCAGGACACTCCCCCAGTTCACCCGGAAGCCGTCGGAGGACTTCCGGTGTACCTGGACGTCTCTTGGCCAGTGCGCATGCGGCGTAAACCCGGAAGTAGTGCTTCTGCAGCGCAGGGCGGCCGTGGCCTGTACCCTGCCGCCGCCGGAAAACTCACCGGCGTTCCGCTTCCTCCTGCGCCCACGCGACGATGTCAGCCTGCCCCGGACCAAGGTCGCGCTATCCTGGACCAGCGGTGGGGGGAGACTAGTAACAGGGCTCCCCCTTTGCTGCTTCCGACATCCCGGATTCCACCGTCCGCGGAAGCATCGAGACCCGGGTAAGTATCCTCATCCGTAGGTAAGTATTCCTATAGGGTCGGTCCTCAAGGACAGGAAACCAACTGCGGGGCGAGGGGGACCGCCCCTTTTTATCTGTAGGTTCCCTGTCCTTGGGGGCGGATCCCCTCTCTCGGTGGGTGCTGTCGTGGGGGAAAAAAAAATTGAGGCTTCTGTATAAATTCGTATTACTGTATTCTATATGTATCCATAGTATTAGCGTCAACTAAGAGAAAGCATGCTCAACTAGCAATGAGCAGTAATCTTTGCACCGTTGGACTTAAGCCCCAACTTAAGGTGGCCGTACACTTTAGAAAGACAGGTTGATAGTTGAATAATCATTTAGTGAATGTTTGCACGGTGATTAATCATTTTGCTAATGCATTCACATACCTTAGTCCAATGGGCACTGAAGAAATGATCTTTCTGGAAGTCACTAGTCCATGAATATTACACACACAGGTGATGTTTTATTATATGACTGATCACAATCTGTCTGCCTTTGGTTGGCTAAAATAATAATTTGCTGCAAAATGCCTCACGATAAGCAATAATTTTGGAAAAAAATCAAATCATTTGAATCACTTTAGGCTACTGTGCATGGCCACCTTTAGAATAGGAGAAACTAACCTGACACATGGCTATTAGACAATTACATACAAACGGTTATAAAGTAACTCATTAGTTTTCAGAGATCATTTATTGTAGAATTGACAATCAAAGAACATTTCAACAATGAAGGATTTACCTGGTCGGCATAACAAGCATGCTTTGTTCACACGCCAAGAAAATTCTAGAAAAGCTCTCGGTCAGAGCTCCACTGTCCTATTCTTTTTTGCCAGACCATTCACACACTTTTAAAAGACATCTTCCTTCCCTTGTTAAAGAATACGAGACAATTACATGTGTACGAGTACAATCATTTTCCTGTCGTAGATGTAGTGGCCGGTACACCTTCCCCTCCCGAAAAGCAGAAACATCACTATGCCATGTATTATACATTTAAAAAATGGGAACTTAATACAATGCGACACAAATGAATGACTCCCATCATCTATAAATAATCCTTTTATGCATTTAGTTCCATCACTGCATCTCAATGTTTTAGCTTTTTGTGGTATGTATGTGTAATGCATGTACTCACTCCCTACATTTCTAATTGCAGAAATCAAGTGACCACGACCTAAAATGAAGGCAGACCTCAGTGTTTGACAGTCCCTGCTATAGGCGAGTGAATAAAGCTCCAGCCTTTCAATGCTCAGTAACTTCATGACAATCAATGCATATGAAATAAGAATAAGCTACTCTCAATAGAGAGGGATGAGACGTTAGAGAGTACCTGACACTTGCCACAAATGTAATTTTTTTTTTATCTGGTATACAGTACATACCACTTTTCCCCTGAATCTTGCATTGTTTTTTCATGTTCCTGCGCCTCTCCATTCCTGACATATGGTCCCCTTTTATCCTGCATAAAAACCTAATTGTTTCTTTTTTTAAACCAATTAGGCATGGTCCTCAAGAAAACTCTCATACAAGAAGAGCTGAGGACTATGCCCCCTTGGCTACCAATACTAGATTTACATCCAGGTAAAGGGTGGCCATATCTCAGAAATGGAGAGAAAACAGAATCAAAGGAAAATCAAAGCCAGATTAAGAACAGCAGCATTTACGCAAGGTAAAAATTAGTTATGTATGGCATGTGACCGGTCCTCTTTAAAAAGGGACATTTTTGGGCTTTGAGCAAATTCCAAACATCTCAATCATATTTATTTCCATTTGAGTAAATAGAAAAACAAATGACAGGAGCACTGTATGGAGACTGTTTCCTATTTCTCACATAAACTTGTGCAATTAAAAATAGCCTACCCATGTTAGAGAGAACATACCAGCACCATGCAGAGGTTGACATCAAGCAGACACCACTGAGCCTCTGAGGTATATACAGGTGACATCGCTAGAAATACATATAACGTTTGTTAGAGCAATTACCCATTTTAGCTTCTTACTTTTTGGAAAAAAATATTTTTTCATATTACAACTATAGAAAAATACAGGTCATGCTCATTGAAGGCATACAGTTCTTATGTAGGTGCAACACATGTTCTAAGCCTTATATAAGCCACCGTCGTATATACGGTGATAGCGCTAGCTTTCTGGTGGTTTAGGCTGAATGCACATACATTCTCATAATACAGTCTGTCCATGGGTCTGCTAATCTGATCTAGCAGCCTCAAAGACATGTATGGTCCTGTTAGTAAGGTCACCAGACCACTTCTCATTAGGATGGGAATTACGGTCCAAGTGTGGATGAGCTCTTGTGGAAAATTTCTAAAGCAAGGTGTGATCCCTAGCCAGTGTTAGATTTGGCTCAGAAGAAAACTAATACATTACATGACTACAGTTTAATAAAGTAATCATCGTACAAATAAAACATATAGTATAAAATCTATAGTAAAGTATAAAACAAGTGTTGCAGTTAAAAAGGATTGTCATGTTCTGACCCAACTAGAAGTCTAAACTTGTTTTTTTTTCAGTTCAGACAGAAAGTGATGGCAGCAGCTATTTAGTAGCTGGTGCTTAGCAATGGCAGTCACCCGACGCCTCCCGTTGGAAGAGGTATCTAGGAGAGCGGTCAAGGACTCGGAGCTGGGGTTTCCTAGGTGACTAAATGTTTTGTTTTTATGTTAAGACAACACCTTTAAAAGCAAAATGGTACAGAGGAGCTCTATGTGAGAATCAGCTTGGAGGTACGGAAACCTCAGCAGTTTGGAAAGGCTCACCTAAAATGGCTGTGCTGGACAGGCACAACACTGAAGCAGGCCTGGATTATAAACACCCACGGCTGCGATAAAGACCGCCCATCCCAAGTGCCAAGGCACGGAACCAGAGGAAGATCCCAAGATTAGAAGAGTTTTTTTCAGGTGCTACTTTGAGAGATGATGAACCACAGATGAATGATGAAGAATATTTTTGATAGCAGAACTATGCATCTTGGGGGCGATCCATCCTCTTCATCAGGTATCTGACAAAGGAGACGGATATAGTCCCCAAAACGCGTAGTTCTGCCATCAAAAATAAAAAATATTTCTTAATCATTCACCTGCGGTCTGTCCTCCCTCACGGCAGCACCTATAGAATCCGCTTGTTTTCTAATTCTTGGAACAGCTTTACAAGGGCTTTTACATTTTCCTTACACTAAAAGATCTTTTTCTAACACATATAAAGGACACACCGTATAGGTGCCGATGTGTTGCAATTTTGAAGCCAAAAGAAGAAGTGGATTAAAAAAAAAGGAAGAAGTGTCTTTACTATTCTACACTTCAATTGTAAAGTCCCTCCTTGTTTTGACAATAAAATCTACATCAAAAGCACATTAGGACTGATAATGAGAGTTGTAGTTACTTGCCTTGTACTATTCCATAAATGTAAAGTACCGTAGTTGCTCTAACGCCACTTCTCACTCCTACGGAAACCCCTCACTTCATAATGAAAAAGGGGAAAGTTAAATTCAATACTTCTGGAAGTGGTTTCTCTGGAGGGACTCACTGCGGATAGCTGGTTAAGCCCCTACACACTATATATTCTGTTAGTACATCTACGTGTATATGGACAGCTGTACACAATTTATTTCTCCATCAGATTTCAAAACGTTAGTTGTTTGCTAAAGACTTTACTTCCGATAACTTGGTGCAAAATGTCCCCAAAGGTGGACATGCTCTTCGTTTCCCTTCCACAGCCTCCGTATTGCACGGTCTATTGCTGGCTGCAGGGTTAGTGGGGTTATTATTTATTTACAGAATTCCATTTATTCCATGGTGCTGAACATATGAAAAGGGTTTACATACAAAATACAATGAACAAACTAACAGTGACTAAATAGTACACAGAGGAAGAGGGCCTTGCCCTTGCAGACTTGCATCTCCAGGATAATGGGGACAGAGATAGAAGGTTAAGGGGTTACAGCAGCTCCAGTGGTTATAAGGTGGCAGCAGGGTCATTGCAGGCTGTAAGCTTTCTTGAAGAGATAGGTTTTCAAGTTCTGTCTGAAAGTTCCATATGTGGTGGATAATCGGGTCTGTTGGGGCACAGAATTCTAGAAGATAGATACTAGGAGAAGTTTTGGAGGTGACTGGGTGAGGAACATACGAGTATGGAGGAGAGAAGGTGGTCTTTGGAGAAATGGAGATTATGCGTGGGAAGATATTGGAGAGATTAGTTTAGAGTGTAGCACAGCACCGTTGGTGCAGCGTGACAGACAGGCAGTGACCCAGGAAAGTTCAAACCAAATGTATTTTAATGTCCAGAACTCACAAAATAAACAGCACACAGTATCCTCCTGATCGCAGCCGGGAATCAAGACAGTCCGTATCCGAGACAGGTTGCAGTGGGCGACTGCACTACCATGCTACACTGAGGGGTGCCAGGCCTTTTGGCTTCGCTTGGCTCCGTGCTACCTCACACCGGTGGAGCTTTGCAGAGCCACCTGCTCTGCAAGTTTGCAAACCAAGACTGACACACCCAACTCTTTGCGGCAGGGTTTTTAAAATGGAATCTGTGGCCATGGGCCACTTGTAAGACCTGACCTGGAGGGAGCAAACTGTTCCACTACCATCCTGTAGTTCGCTCCAAAAATAAAACCCCATGCCGGGTGTTCTTAAATCTGCCTTGGGCAAATAGCTTGGCCAAGACCAAAACTTACTTTTATTCTGCATTGCAATAATAATCTGTGACTGCAATGCTCTCCAGCGGTCTTAATATACTTCTATGCGCATCCTGGGGGATACATATCAACCCTCGCATATAACACCTGTCACTGCCTCACAAGAGATATATTTAGGAGACAGATTATGAACAGCTTCATAAGTCATTGTTAGTAGTTTGAACTGGATTTGGTGGGGAACTGAAAGGCAATAAAGGGATTTACAGAGGGAAAAGTGAATTAATCAGGCAGCAGAGTTAGGGATGGACTAGAGAAGTGCGAGAGTGTTAGCGGGAAGGCCACAGAAAAGAATATTGGAGTAATCAAAGCGGGAGATGATGAGGGCGTGCACTAACATTTTAGTAAATTCAGGGTTGCAGAAAGAACAGATTCAGGAAATATTTTTGACTGGAGGGAGTAGGAGGTGGCGAGAGCTTGGATGAGAGGTTTGAAGGACAGGGCAGAGTCAAGGGTTACTCCAGTCAAGAGTTACTCGAAGGCAGAGAACTTCTGGAACAGGGGAAAGTGTGATGTCATTTATTGTTATGAATAGATTGAGTAGGGGAGTGAAGTCGGATGGAGGAAAGATGATAAATTCAGTTTTGTCCACACTGGGATTTAGGAATTGTGATAAGAAGAATATGGCTGATAGAAACTCTGAGATTATGAACAGCAGAGAAGTAAATCTGAGTGTTGTCAGTGTATAGGTGGTACTAGAAGCCATGGGACTTTATGAGTTCTCCCAGGACACACTATCTTTATTTTAACACGTGTTGAGGACATGATTTTATGGCACTTACTATTATATAGGTATAACAGGTTCTCCTGCTGCTATTGTTAGTGTAGCTTTACTTACATGCTGCACAGCTCTCCAATCCATACAATGGCTGCTGATGGAGGAGTATGTAACCAGATCAGTTTATCAGTCTCCTCCAATAGCAAAGCAGTTTTGTCATGTGAGGTTTTCAATTGGACAAGGCTGATAATCTGATCTGGTCACGTGCTCCTTCATTAGTAGCCATTGTATGGACAGAAGAGCTGTGCAGTCTGTGAGGAAAGCTGCACTAACAAGAGCAGGAGGAAAACCTGTTATACCGGTAAACCAGTAAGCGCATTAAAATCATGTCCTCAACACATCTGCTAATAAAGATAATGTGGGCGACCCAGGTAACTCATTCTGCAGCCAGCAAAAGACAATGTAATACAGAGGCTTTAGTTAGGAAAACGGTGCAAAATTTTTTTTGAAACCCACTTGCAAAGAAGATTGTTACCCTCAGTTGCATGCATTTAAGAAAAACAATGGTCTCCAAAAGGTGGACATTCCCTTTAAGTTTTGTTTAGACTTTTAGTCAACAAGTAATTCTTTTAGATTATATAATGGCAGACAGGTGAATTGTGGACTGTTATATAGACTGTATATAAGGAGTACTGTCACTCAGGGTTTCGATGACTATATATAATGGTGTTAAAAGGTGGACATACCCTTTAAGGAAACATGGCATTGTCCATACAATGTTCATTCTCTGTGTTTATTCATAATAATCAGCACTACACACTTCGACGAACGATATCATCTTATAATCCCTCATGCCGAACACAAGCACTCATTTGAAAAGAAAAAACCTTTAGCAAAGAAGGCCTATAGACATTATATTCACATTTCTATGCAATTCGCAAGTAAAAATATATAAAAGACCATGATTGTTTTGTCCCGTGAGTCTCCTAATATGAATATTGCACACATCTCAAATTAACAAATTAACAGTGCTTTTATGTGATATAATAGTAATAGTTAATGACTATCACCTTGTTTAACATTACTCATTTATATAAAATTCATAGTTTTCTACTTATATTTTCAATATTAACTCAGAAATGTAATTTTTGGTAGTAAAGTGAGGAGGTCTATTTGATCAGCAATCATTAAAGAAATTATCCTGTTTAAGGGCACAGTGGCACGCAGGCTGGTAATGCTATAAAGTGACAAGCTAAGCATTTCATAGTAGTGGAAGACCATGCTGCTCCAGTGTCGCCCCTCCGCTGCTCCCACCAGTCTTTGTTTCAGGACAAAAAGTGGTGACAAAATTTCTACAACACGGGCCACCGATTCCAAACACGGGTCTCGTGCAGTTTACCTCGTCACAACTTCTGATGCTCAGAAATCACAGACTGGGAAAAGGAGGAACTGGAGTAGCAGGGTTATATTCATGTAAGTAATACCTATTTTTAAGCAATACCAGCCTGTAGACCAATTTATACAGAAAAAAAACAAAAAACAAACCCAACCCCTTTAAAATGGGCTTTCCAGGCTCAACATAAATTTTGCAGTCTTCAATGTGACTGCATATTGATGAATTGCTACAATATGCACACTGTCAGCATTCCCCTCAAATTTCCAGCTTCAGTGGGCGCTCATTTGACTGCAAGTATGCAAACTGACGACTAGCTGCTCAAGTTCTCTCAACAGAACATTGAGAAAAGTGGATGAGATCCTATATCCTCAGCATAACTGCAGTCATGTGACTACCCACTCAAACTTGAAATAGAAAGGTATCTTGACAGTGTGCACATTGCACGTTGTCACGATCTCACAATCTCTAGTGACTGCAGAAGTTTATTTTGAGCATGGAAAACCCCTTTAAGCTGGGTGTATCCATCATTCCAGCATTGCTGACTAGATTAATAGAAACTCTAAATGATGAACAGGATAAGAAAATTATAGTAAATAATGAATACTAATAATCATTATGTCTCTCATATTTTCAATTATCTTAAACTAAAATGCCAAATTTACAGAAGCAAGCCTGCCCTACATGCCTTAAAAACAAAATCCAGTTTATCTGTAGCAGAACTTAACAAAATGGATGCAGAATGTTTCATCACTTTGTCTTCATCCACATGTACCATGCAAGGAATAAGAGAAAAGACCTCAGAGCGGTCTCTCAGATGTAGCAGTAAAACTCTTCACACGAGCAAAGAACAGTGGTGTGTACATTTTATCAATGTCAAAAGCTGTGACGGCCGTCTCTCCAGTGGACCTGCAAGAGAAGCATTCAACGGCTGAGTAATAGAAAGAAACTTATGGAACGGCAGATAAACATCTTGGATCACATTATGGTGAAACTTAATTTAACAACAGTGCAGATGAGTATTTTGGGACATATTTCCTAAAATGGTCTAATTTTTAGGCTGTGTAAACAGATTTAACATAACAACTTAACACAAAATGATGCTTAGATCCGTCAGCACTGCACTGGGGTCATCAGATGAGCGCTGCTGTTAACCATATAAATGCTGCTGCCGATCTCTCACAACAGCATTTGAATAGAGCGGGTGCAATGCCTCCCTTCGCCCGCCTCACCTTCTAGCGATAAGATCATGGGGCAGAGATGGGTTACCATGGACAAAAACAGGATTTTGGTACTTACCGTAAAATCTGTTTCTCGGAGCGTTCATTGGGGGACACAGGAACCATGGGTGTATGCTGCTGCCACTAGAAGGTTGACACTATGCATATGAAAAAAGGGTTGGCTCCTCTGCAGTATACACCCCACCGATTGGTACCAAGCTAATCAGTTAGTGAGAAAGCAGTAGAACAACATGACAGAACCAAACAACAAAACAGACAACTCAATCATAACAATAACAATCAGAAGAAAGGACAAGGGTTGTAAACATATGGGAGGGTGCTGTGTCCCCCAATGAACGCTCCGAGAAACAGATTTTACGGTAAGTAACAAAATCCTGTTTTCTCTATTGCTTCATTGGGGGACATAGGAACCATGGGACGTCCCAAAGCAGTCCCTGGGTTGGGAAAAATGGCAGGAAACTCCGTTCAGGTTGGCAAAGTCCCCAATGCCGCATGCAAGATCCTTCTGCCTAGGCTGGCGTCCGCCAAAGCGTAGGTGTGGACCTTCTAAAATTTGGCAAACGTGTGGATGGAGGACCAGGTTGCCGCTTTGCAAAGTTGTAGGGCGGATGCCCCATGGGGAACCGCCCAGGAGGCGCCTACTGCCCGGGTGGAGTGAGCCTTAATCCCCGGGGGTGAGGGGCACTCTGTTCTTAACCCGGTAAGCCTCCAATATTGCAGTCCTAATCCAACGAGCAATCGTAGACTTGGAGGCCGGCAGGCCTCTCCGTGCCCGTCTGGAATAACGAACAGAAGATCCGACTTCCTAAAGGAAGAAGTCCTATCCAGGTAGATCCTCACTGCCCGGACCAGGTCTAGCCTGTTCAACGAGCACTCCAGAGAATGAGTCGGAGCCGGACAGAAGGAAGGCAGGACAATATCCTCATTCAAGTGAAAGGTGGATACCACCTTGGAAAGAAAGGAAGGCGGAGGTGAAGAACCAGAAAAGGGGGGCGACAGGACAGAGCCGCTAATTCAGAAACTCGTCTGATGGAAGTGATTGCCACGAGAAAGGCCACTTTCCCGGACAAAACAGACAAGGGAACCTCTCTGAGAGGTTCAAAGGGAGCACACCTCAACCTCCAAACCGAGATTGAGGTCCCAAGGGGTCCACAGGATTCCGGTACGGGGGAGCCGTATGCGCCACTCCCTTAAGGAAAGTCTTGACTTGAGAACGAGATGCCAAGGATTTCTGAAAGAGGATAGAAAGGGCTGACACTTGCCCTTTTAGAGTGCCCAGAATCCAGTCCCGCTTGGAGAAAAGCCAAGATAGCTGGGAGCAACAACTTCATTGGCGGGGTAACGTTGGGACTCACACCAGCGAAAATAGGCCTTCCAGGTTAAATAGTAGACCCTAGAGGACGACGGTTTTCTGGCCTGGATCATGGTGCGAATCACCCGATTGGAGAACCCGGATGTTCTCAAAACCGCGGTCTCAACAGCCACGCTGTCAAATTGAGCGACTGAGAACTCGGACCCTGTGACAGAAGATCTGGCCTATCTGGGATTCTCCAGGGGGCGTCTGCCAGGAGACTGACAATGTCTACTAACCAAGACCTCCTGGGCCAATCTGGGGTGATCAGAATGACCGGCACCCCTTCCGCTTTGATCTTCTTCAGCAGTCTGGGAAGAAGGGGAAGGGGCGGGAACAGGTAGGGAAGAGTGAATTGCGACCAGGGAATGGCCAGATCATCGGCATCCAACGCGAGAGGGTCGCGGGACCAGGAGACGACCCGCGGAACCGTCCTGTTCAGCCGGGACGCCATGAGGTCCACGTCCGGAGTTCCCCATCGAAGACAGATCTGATGGAAGACCTCCTAATGCAGGAACCACTCTCCTGCCGCGAGACCCTCACGGCTGAGGAAGTCGGCGTCCAGTTGTCCACGCCAGGAATATGCACAGCAGATTTGCTGGAACTGTCGCCTCCGCCCAGTGAAGGATCCTGGATACCTCGGCCATCGCCAGGGAGATTCTGGTCCCTCCTTGATGATTGCCGTACGCCACCGCTGTGGCATTGTCCGTCTGAATTCTGACCGGCAGGCCCCTGAGAAGCATTTCCCAGTGAAGGAGGGAGAGAAAGAAGGCACTGATTTTGAGGATGTTGATCGGTAGAGAGGACTACTATGCCGACCAACGACCCTAAACCGTCAGGTGGCAAAAAACTGCCCCCTAGCCCAGAAGGCTGGAATCTGTCGTTATAACCTGCCAGTGGACTGGGAGGAAGGACCGGCCCTGGAGGATGAGGGGGGATGACAGCCACCAGTTGAGAGACTGCTTGACTCAGAGGGAGGCGAAGAGGACAATCCAACGACAGGACAGACCTGTCCCACTGAGACAGGATAGCCAGCTGAAGAGGTCTCAGGTGGAACTGTGCAAAGGGAATTGCCTCTGAGGCTGCAACCATTCTGCCCAGCACCTTCATTGCTGACAGTAGGGAAGGAAGCTGAGGGCCCTGCAGAGACCGAACTCCCTGCTAAAGAACTGCTGTTTTCTCCTTGGGGAGAAACACCTTCGCCTGACGGGTGTCGAACTTAATGCCCAGGAAGACCAGGCGCTGGGATGGAACAAGGCAGGACTTCTTCCTGTTAATAATCCACCCGAACCGAGCCACGGTGTCGAGGACGAAGGACAGGCTTTCTAGGGCCTGAGGGAGGGACGGAGCCTTGATGAGGATGTCATCGAGGTATGGAATGAGAACCAGGCCCCTGATTCTCAAGATGGCCATCACTGCCGCCATGATCTTTGTAAAGACCCTGGGAGCGGTCGCAAGGCCGAACGGCAGGGTGACAAATTGAAAGTGGCTCTGCTGCACTGCAAATCGCAAGAACCTCTGATGAGCTGGGCAAATCGGAACGTGGAGGTAGGCGTCCTGAATATCTATGGAGCACAGAAATTCCTGTGTCTCCATGGAAGAAATTACTGAGAAAAGAGACTCCATTCTGAAGTGACGCAGGCGGACTCTCCTGTTCAGCAACTTGAGATCCAGAATGGGCCGAACCGCGCCATCCTTTTTAGGCACAACAAACAGGTTTGAATAGAAACCTGTGAAGCGTTCTTGTTCTGGAACGGGGACGATAACCCCGGAACTGAGAAAGGAGTCGATGGACGCAAAGAAACACAGGACCAAGGAAGGATCCCTTGGGGGGCGGGATACGAAGAACCGATCTCAGGGACGGGAAGTGAATTCTATTTTGTATCCTGAGGATACAACCTCCCTGACCCATGCGTCTTCCACCAGGTCGAGCCAAACGTCTCTGAACAGCAGGAGACGACCACCCAGCTTGGGAGAGACGCTGGGTCCTGGATCCGAGCCATGCCGAGGAAGATCTGCCAGGTCTTGCCCCAGTGGATCTACCATGGGAGTTATGGGAACGCCAGGAAGGAGTGGGCCTGAAGGAAGCCTTCTTCTTGACCTGGCGATTCTGTGGCCTGCGCTGACCGGAAGAATCCTCCGACGCCGGGAAACGGCAAAAGGAGCGGAACTGCCGCCTTTGAACGGGTCTGCGAGGCTTTGACTGAGGGAGGAGAGAACTCGTGCCTCCCGTTGCCTCCTTAATGATCTGATCCAAGCTAGAGCCAAACAGACGGTCTCCCTGGAAGGGGAGGCCTGTGAGCGACTTCTTTGAAGAAAGATCCGCTTGCCATGCTTTGAGCCAAATGGCTACAGAATTGCTGGACGCCTGAGCAGAGCAAGATGTGGCGTCCAGGGAGGCCGATACCAAATATTGCCCAGCATGGGAAATTTGGTCTGCAAGCTCCGCCAGCTCTCTCGGAGGGGCTCCAGCCATGATGCCCTTGCGGAGTTGTTTGACCCATCGGGCTATGGCCTTTGAGACCCAAGTAGAGGCAAAGAACGGGCATAAAGCAGAAGTGGCCGCTTCAAAGGCTGATTTTGCCAATTCTATCGTTGGCTTCCTTGAGGGAAGCTGCATTAGAGAGTGGGAGGACCGTATTGGTGGAGAGTCTGGAGACCGGTGGGTCCACCGTAGAGGAAATCGTCCAGTTAGTGGTAAGATCCAGGGGGAAGGGATATAGGATGCCGGGGCGCTCCCACTTTGAAAGTGCCTGGTTGGATTTTCCCTCTCCCTCTTGAGTATCTCCATAAACTTGGTATGCAAGGCAAAGACCTTGGAAGGTCGTTTAAACCGTCTGAACGAAACCGCCTGATCTGCGGATTCCGTAGTGGTATTTTTGATGCCTAAGGTCTGATTGACTGCAACAATCAGGCTTCTGCACCATATCCGCCATGCTGGAGGCCTGTTCTGAATCCAGGTCTGACTCATCTTCCGAAAGCGCGTTCGAAGACGCCTCGCCTGATTCCGCAGAGGAGGGCGCTAAAGAAGGTTAGCGCCGTGAAAGATCGTCTGGTGAGGCGGAGCGGGAAGAGGACCTAGAACGGTGCTCCAGTCTAGGTCTTTTACGGCCTGGGTTGGAAGGACCGGGATGAGAGACTTGTGACCTGCTGGCGACTACGGGAGGTGAGAGGGGCAATCTGTCAAAAACGGACACTAGGGTCTGTGACACCCTGGTGAGGTCCAGATTGTGAAAGAAGAAGCCCACTCAGGAATAGGGGTCTCAGAATCGCCCGGAGCAGAAGGGGGTTCCTGGGTGGGTCCCTTTGGGTCGCTGCAGGCCTGGCAGAGGGGAGATGACTGACCAGAAGGGAGTCTGCCATTACAAGAAGAGCATACAAAGTGCCTGACCAGAGTGGAGGAGGAAGAGGAAGGTGGGGGACGAGCAGGTTCGCCCTTGTGCTTAGGCATGGTTGAGCAGTCCCACTAACTGATGCCAGAAGGTTGGGGGACAGAGAAAGAGGCAGAGGAGGGTGTCAGCTCTGCAGGGCAGAGCTACTCATGGTTCCTGTTGAGAACGATAGCAGGGGCTCCAGGAGAATTCGTCCTGCTGACGGTGCGAAGATGGGGATTTTCCCTTTCACTCTTGCGAACACCTGTGGGCCCGGCTGGAAGAAAGCGGCTGCGTCCACCGAAGGGCTGAGAGTGGTGGGCGGAGCCTAAGACAGCGCTAAGAGGCAAGGACGAACGAGAGAAAAGCCCGCCCAGAAGCCAAGAGAGAAGGGGGCGGGGCCGGCGCTATAACTAGGCCCAAATTGAAGCCGGGGCCTCGATTAGAGCCCGCGGCCGCCGATGGAGGGTGGGGGGCGGCGTGGAGGCCCCGAAACGCATAAAGGGGGCCCCCACAAGAATTACGTAGCGGATTAAAAGAGGGCCCCACAAGGAGCGTTTAACGGAGCGACCAGGCACCTGAAGATGCAGGTGACCTGGGAAAGGGGAGGTTTAGGGGTACCTAATAGGCGCTTCTGATCCGCCGATATGAATCCGGAATGAAGGGGAGTAGGCTTCTCATGAACGCTACTGCCCCTATACTCTGTCCTCGTTTATTTATTTTTTCTTCCGTTCCTGTCTTCTTTTCTTCTATCTTCTTTGCTATGTGGGAGGAAAAGGAACAGTACCTCTGAAGATCTTCGGACGTCCGGGATCCAGTTGCAGGACGTCCGGGTCTCCTTCACGGACAGGCTATAATGGGCGAGTAGGTGGGAGACGGAGGCATGCCCGGGTCTTCCTTCTGTGGTCACCTGAACACACGTCCGTGTAAGGGATTACTAGGGTCCTGCCAAGGTAATAGACATATGAGGATACAGGGTGGCAGTTCCCGCCGTACTCATAGTCTCTGCGTGGGAGTACAGTAGGGACCATTCACACTGTATCCCTCTGGAAAACCTGAAAAGGAACGATGCACAATAGGTAGATATGGGTCTCAATAGAGACCCTTGTCCACCTCCTACTGACACTAAGCTAAAACTGATTAGCTTGGTGCCAGTCGGTGGGGTGTATACTGCAGAGGAGGAGCCAACCCTTTTTTCATATGCATAGTGTCAGCCTCCTAGTGGCAGCAGCATACAATCATGGTTCCTGTGTCCCCCAATGAAGCGATAGAGAAAATAAAACTGTCAGAATTTATGAACACTGGCAGCTTTTACTGCATCCACATATATTTATTTTTGGTCAGAGCCAAAAGGGTCAGAAAGATTAAGAATAATAGTCCTTTGAAGGAAACACATTTTTTTATATTTTATTATGGGCCTCACAAAAAGGAAAAGTTGCACAATAGTGAAGGTCCAATCTATAAAGAAGATAAATCTTAATGAAGAGAAATCAAAGTAAAGTGGGTGGTAAATGTGAAGATCCAAAGAGGTTGTCTACGACATTTTTAGGTCTTAAGCTTTCCCTTAGCAATGTAGGCATATGTGTAATAAGGTTACATTTAACATTTTGTCCAATGTTATATGTTGGCCGTGACGTTACTTTGGTAATGTTCCGTATACAGCCCACAGGTGTTTAGCTGAACTGCACTGCCAAATAAACATAACATCCCTGCTAAAATTCTGGGATCACGTATGAATGATCCCAGATTACACTAAAGCATGTGCAGCAGTGCAGAAGCTGTATCGTGCATGAATGAGTAACGCGATCCTTGCACCCTCTCTTTAGCTCTCAGCCTACCAAAAATTCCATGACTTCTGAGGTCATTCTGATTGACAGCCAGATCCCCGAGGAATGAAGGGAGGTGGCTGTTAATCAAAATGACCTCGGAAGTCCCGCACCATCGCGTCAGCTGAATCCCCATGAGGAGTGGTCTGTGACCGCTCTGTGCCGGGGAAGAATGGTGCCGTGCACAACAGGCAGGTAAGTTGCAATTACCTGCCTGTTAGTGCTTAGATACATCTTTTTGTTTTTTAGTAAAGTAACAGATACCCCCTATAAGCAATTACAGGTTTTCTATCTATGCGTTTGTTAACTTATGTGGATTATACTTATATATACTTCTAAGAAACTAAAACTTTTTGAAAATAAACTCACTTGTAAGTAATATGACACGAATGATGAATCCAAACCAGCTTGTTGAATCTGTAACGGCCAGATGAGCATAGCTGAAGTCCAACGTGAAAGCTGCGATCTGTTTCCTGAACTGGCCCGCGACGAAAATAGCGATACTTTTGGTACTCTGCTGATTTCTATATCAAATAAAATGTGAAATGTTTATATATTCAAAAAGTGTATGCAAAATATTTATTTTACATAAAAGGGACATATCCTAATAAAGTGCTGGAAACATAAATGATGCATGGGGGTGAGATTTCTCCCCACGGCTCCCACAGTTGTTGATGCGAGTTCTCTACATGGATGCTGTCTGCTGCCTCTCCAGCTCTAATACAGTTTACTCTGCTGAACTTTTTCTATTAGATTCATGTCAGAAGCATAGCCATCTATAAAGGCGTGGCACAGACTTTAGATCAACAAAGTGGTAGGACATTTTAATGAAGGCCACTCATTGGTACAACACAGTAAAAAACAAATATGTAGTTGTTAACTAAGCAGTCACTTCCTAAATAATTGTTTTTACATATTACATACAGTACAGACCAAAAGTTTGGACACACCTTC
>VIAB01006866.1:90634-102086 GCA_009801035.1 Oophaga pumilio | reverse complement strand
AGACCAGTCACTGGGTATTCACGAAATCCGTAATGGCAGACACAGGGGTCTTCAGCAGACGCAGGGATGTTGGGAGAAGGAGAGAATGTTTGACAGCAGCATGTGACAGGTTAACAATTGATGCCAGAGCTCCGCTTCACCTGCTGCTCTTATAGGCAAATCCTGACTCTGTCACAGCCAATATTTGTTGGATTAGTGATGGGCAGATATTTTCTATTGTAATATTTTGCTTGTGATTTTTATTGTGTGGTTCTACGTTTGTTTATGTCAACCACATGTAACATCAGAACTCATCAATCCAATTGCCTGCAGGGAAATGTAAACCCCAGAATTCCCCAGGTAAAACTCATTTGTCATGTTCTATTATAAAGGCGTCTGCAAATAATACCTGAGTGACAACCGTCTAAATGAGCACATTAACTATTATTTCTGCTTTGCTTCCCTTTTCCATGTTCTTTGACAGCTCCAGACTGAGTAATGTGTTTATAAACCCATTTGTGGAACATTTATAATAACTAGTCTAATTAGCCATATAGAAGATCTACTAAGTTGACGCGGCAATGTAAGATAATAGATCACAAGACATTTCTCAACATTTAACTACTTAAATGTGCATAAAAACTTTTTAATTGTCCTGTTTTACTTATGATGAAATACTTTTAAAGAGGTTATCCCGGACTCTTGTTTTCGTTTTTTCATGTGGGGCTAAGCAGGATAGTTGCTCCTGCTGGCGATTCTCCTGTTTTTTCACAAACACTGACTCCATAGGCTTTTTCTTGCATCATACTTTGACCCCTTTACGTGACCATTGGTGGATGATTTTGGTGTCATTAGATTGATTACAGATGTTTTTTCACGGCACAGAAGCAGAGAAAAGGAATTCCTTCCATACTTTTCTGAAGATGGTGCTCTAGTGTATTGGATTGATGTTCCTGGGCTGATAGAAAAATTTCACATTGAGTACAATGTCACTTTGTTGATTCATCCATAAAAAAAGTCTGAAAGCTGCGCTACTGCACAATGGCAGCAACTATGCTTCAGTGCCTGTAGTGCATTATGTGCACTTAAAGAAAGTTATGAGAATTTAGACTTTATTCTCAAGAAACTTAACTACGAGGATCAAGGTTGGTTAATATATGGTGATCTGAAAACTCTCGCTTTGCTCCTTGGTCAGCAAGGAGGATACATGAAGTACACATGCTTTTTGTGTGAATAGGACAGCCAGGATAGGACTCACCACTGGAGCCAAAACAGTAGGCTAACAAGAACATATTTACAACCTGAACTCAAAAACATAGTTGCAGAAAGTTTAGTTAATCCCAATAAAGTTCTCCTGACACCACTCCACATTAAGCTTGGACTGATGAAGCAGTTTGTGAAAGCTCTACCCAAAGAAGAAGAGACTTTTAAGTACCTGTGTACCAAGTTTCAGGGACTGTCGAAAGCAAAACTGAAGGAATGCATTTTTGTGGGTCTGGATATTCGGAAAATCATGAAAGCTATTGTGAAAAACTTGTAGGATTCTTTTAAATAATTCATGAAGAAATATCTAGGTAACCTCAAAGATCCAAAATTTAAGTCCATTGTGGAAAACATGCTGAAACATTTCAAAGCCTTGGGTTGTCTGATGAATTTGAAGTTACATTTTTACATTCTCATTTGGACTATTTTTCTGAAATAATTTGGTGCTGTTAGCGAAGAGCAAGGAGAAATATTTCATCAGGCTATCACGGAACTGACAATACCAATGTAGATGGAACGTGAACATGATGGAGGCTTACTGCTGGATACTTCATAGAGATCTGCAGGCCTTCTATAAGAAAAAATGCATGAAGAGAAGCTTTGAAGAGAAAAGGAAAATGCGCAAGAATTAATTCCCAATGAAGATGCAGAATGAATGTTCAATACATTTTTATATATAATATTGTGTGCATTTTTGGCTACAATAAAGGTTTTTCTTGTTCATCTTGCTTGTAGATAATTTCGCACACATTTTGTGCAAAATCCATACGTGATAGTTTAAAATAGAAGTGTCATTGGAGAATCAGTCATTGGATTTCAAACTATTTTCTTAAACCCAAATGTTGCATACCTGTGTTATTAGTATTTTTCAGACAATAGAATTAGGTTCAGACAGTAAAAAATAGTAATAATATTTTGCACTATTTAAAAGTTCCCTGGTGGTTTGAAAACGTAAAGGTCAATATCAATATTTTTTATGGTTGGCAGTAGACTAGGGAGTCAATAGCTAACACTCAGCTTCCTTTAGTATTTCACTGCTCCATGTACACAGTACATTATACATTCACAGAGCTCTATAGAATCCACTTTACACTACACACATGGACTGTAACAAAATATTTTGGTGCCCCAGGCAGATGAAGCCAATGGCGCCCCCACCGCAAAGCAAAGGAATGGTTCAGAGACTAAGGTAACAGGAACCCTAATGCATATCCCCCCTTCTCCTCTGATGGGTTAGGTAGTAAACTCTGATGACCACTACCACTAGAATTGTTACCGTTTTCACAAAAAAGTTATCAAAAGTAAAAAAAGTGGAGTACTTTAAGGATGTGACTTAACAGGGAGTGTAATTTCAAAGTTAGATACAGAATCAATCTTTTGTTGCGGACCATTTACACAATACAGCGGAAGCAATAGCAATATTCATCCCTGACGTCCTATATTTTAAATGCAGAACCCAAGGATAGTTATGTAAACTAATAAAGCGTAACTATAATCGGCACCATTTGGTTTCAATTAAGGTGTCCAGCATTTGGCAAATACCCTAATGGAAAATAAACAGACCCCCATTATAAATAAAGGGATACGTCTATTAGCGTTTGTGTCTGTCTTGCGACACATACAGCTTGCACAAAACTGATCATGGTTCTGGTGATGTATTCCAGTGCTGGTCACATATTGATGTAATGATGGTTGTTCTGATGCTGTATTCATGTAGTCATGATTATGATGATATATTCATCACCAGAATCATCATCAGTACATGAATACGAAGGCAAAATCATCAGTACATAATTACAGCACCAGAGCCATCAATAGTACAGGAATATGGCACCAGAAGCATCATCAGTAAATAAATACATCATCAGAACCACCATCAGTACATGAATGTCACCAGAACCATCATCAGTACATGAATATGTCACCAGAACCACCATCATTGCTTGATTACATCACCAGAACTACTATCAGTAAATTATTACATCACCAGAACTGTTATGATTCGGTAGCCGAGGAGGACAGTAGCCAAAATAGCCAAGTCAGCCTGTCACCCAGAGGTTGGTAACTAGCGGATTGCAGACCCCTAAACTAACCGCACAACTAGAAGTAGCCATGGGACGTACCTATGATGACCTAGACGCCTCGACACAGCCGGGAGAGTTAACTAAGCCTAACGATAGAAAGGGGAAAGCTAACTGCCCCGGAGTAGCGCCCCAAAGGAATAGGTAGCCCCCACACATATATTGGCAGTGAGACAAGATGAAATACAAACGCAGCTAGAAAATAGAGTAAGCAAACACTGGGGCCCAAAACTATCTAAATAGGACAGTACTGGAAGGAAAACTGTCTGCAATCCTCAAAAAACCCTAGGAAAAATTCCAACACTTCTGATTTCCAAAAATACTGAGACCACATGATCTCTCCCCCGCTAGATCAGAACTCTGGTGTGAACAGGTAGCTAACCAGCAGATACTGAAAACAGGGACTGAACAACTAAACAGTGGTAACTGAGAAACAGAGACCAGCGCAGGCCCCAGATGGGGAACCTGGCTGACCTTACTCAGAAGGGCATAAAAACAAAAGGAAAACAAAAGCCACAAAAACAAGCAGAAAACAACTTATCTGAAGGTTGCAGGAGACAGCAAAAAGCAAGCTGACTTCCAAATGGGACCAGGAAGAACAACAAATCACCGGCGAGGATCATGGGAAGGTTACTCCCTTATATCCCAGTCAGAGCTAGCTGATTGCCAATCGTCCCCAGCTGATGGACCTCTGCCAGATAAATCAGCTTCACTGCTATCAGTAGCCACCAGAGGGAGCCCAGACTCAGAATTCAGATCCAAGGCGTTCACAACACAGAACCACCATAAGTACATCAATACATGTCCAGAATACAAGCTTAGCACAACAATCAATTATAATATCAAGTCAGCCCCATAAACAATTGTATCACGTGAACCTACAACCCTACAACTCCCAATATGTCCTTAACAATGGTAAGGAGATACTGGGAGTTGTAATTAGCAGCAATCATCAGACTGTGAATCATAAATGAACCACAGTACTGATGAGAATTAGTCAGTATCACAAATAAACATTTACATCCAGGTACGTGATAGATTACATCTTACAGTCTTCTCTTTCTTTTCATCTCCATCTTGTCTAGATGACATGATGACTTTTCACAGCCACAGCTGTTCTCTGCAGACCTCCTTCTTCTCCAGTCTTTTGTAGCATATACCGACACAAGACTTCCATTGAAGGAGAACTCACCACCTCTCATGGCAGCCTGTTCCACTCATTAATTACCCTCACTGTCAAAAAGTTTTTTCTAATATCTAATCTGTAACTTCTCCCTTTCAGTTTCATTCCATTGCTTCTCGTGTTTCCATGTGCAAATGAGAATAATGATGATCCTTCTACACTGTGACATCCCTTCAGATATTTGTAGACAGCTGTTCCCCCATCTGCACAGCCCCTCATTTTACCCCTCCTCTCCACAGCCCCTAAGCCAAAAAATCCAGGCGGAACTGGATTGGGATCTTCCTGAGGATTTGAAGGTGTTACAGAGGTTTTTGGGTTTCGCCAACTATCGTAAGTTCATCAAAAACTTTTTGGTAGTGGCTAAAACTCTGATGGATATGACCAGCAAGGGACAGACTGTAATGACACCGGGTAGTGTCACTGAGGAAAGCCTAGGGGCTGCTAGCAGGGGCCACAGGTCCGCGCGCAGGGAGCACAAAGATTAAGGCACGCAGTGTGCACAGGACCTGAGACTAAGAAGTCACGTGATCGCAGGAGAGATGATGGGGGCGAAGCCACTGCGTGTGGTGACGGGGGACATGCCGAGAGCTTGGAGTACCGGGAAAAAACGATAACATAGTCAGTAGTAAGCCGAGGGTCAGAAGCCAGCCGAGATCGAGGTAGCCAGGGGCAAGACAAAAGAGTAAACAGAGACAAGCCGAGGGATCAGAGAACCAGGAAGGGCAAACAGTACTGAGCAGAAAACAGAGGCAGAAGTCAGGGGACAAACCGGGTCATACACAGCAAAAGCTCATACGCACAGAGCGCAACGATTACAGATGAGTCACCTGGGTCAGCTTCCTCTAACAGAAAACACGGAAGTATCACCGACACAGAACCCAGGAATTAACCAGCATTAAATAGCCGGCCCAGAACCAGAAAGAGGCGAACTCCCTTAACCCTGACCTGACCAGGACGGAGCTAGAAAAAACACATCCTGAGTCATAACACAGACATTTCCAAATGGTCCAGTCTGGCCAGGGAGGCATTCGATACTTAGAAGGAGTGTTTTGTATCTGTGCTGATTCTTATTCAGCCTGACATCACTCAGCCTTTTATTGTAGAAGTTGACACGTCTGAAGTGGGGATGGGGGCTGTATTGTCGCAGGGTGTGTCTCCTAGTAAATGGTGTCTATATGCATATTTTTCTAAAAAACTGTAATCTGCGGAAAGAAATTATGATATTGGTAACAGACAACTCTTGGCAATCAAGTGGGCCTTTGAAGAGTAGCATTATATTTTGGAGGGAGCATTTCATCCAGTTATGGTAATCAAGGATCATAAGAATCTCGTATATCTAGAGTCTGCGAAACGTCTGATGCCTCGACAGGTAAGATAGGCATTGTTTTTCACCAGGTTTAAATTTTTTGTTACATATAGGCTGGGGAACAAGAACTTTAAGGCAGATGCCTTATCTCGTTGATTCCTGAGGGTATAGATAATTGTGAACTGGTTCCTATAATACAAAAAGGGGTGGTTATTGCATCTGTATGCTCCGATCTTAAGAAATAGGTTGTTGCGGCTCCGAGTGACGCCTTCTGCCTGTCCATTAGGGAAACAGTACCTGTGAATCTCCATCTGAGAGTTCTTAAGGAATATCATAATTCGGTCTTGGCCGGACATCCCGGTAATAAAGCCACCACAGACCTTCTTACTCAGCATTTTTGGTGGTCAGGGATACATCAGGATGTCCGGGAGTATGGAGTATGTAGCTGCCTGCGCATTCTAAAACCACTCATACTGATCCTTCTGTGTCTCTCCAACCATTGGTGAGTCCCAGGAGTCCTTGGACTTATTTATCGGTGGATTTTATCACTGATCTACCGGTGTCAGCAGGTAATACTGCAATTTTGGAGGTGGTGGACAGATTCAGTAAAATGTCACATTTTATTGTGCTACCTGCTTTTCCAAACGCCAATACCTTGGCCCAAATTTTCATCAGAGATATTATAAAATTACATGGGATAACTACCAATATTGTTTCTAACCGGGGGTTGCCGTTTATTTCCAAATTTTGGAGGGTGTTTTGCAATCTTTTGGGGATCCATCTCTGGTTCTCTTCAGCATTTCACCCGCAGTCTAACTGGCAAACTGAATGGGTTAACCAGAATCTTGAGACTTATCTTAGGTGTTTTGTGTCTGGGAATCAGGAAAATTGGGTTACCTACTTACCTCTAGCTGAATTTGCGGTAAATAATGGTTGTCATGAGTCTACTGGTAAGTCCCTATTTTTCGAGGCATACCGATTTCATTCTCAGCTCAGCTCATTTAATAGGAATCGTTCTTCGGGAATACCTGAAGAAGAACGATTTACTTCATCAATTATCAACAAAAGATTACGGATTTACATCACAACATAACCATAAAGGAATGTTCCAGCAAGGATTAATTAAAATACAGTATTTATTAACATTAATTAAAAAAAATTTTTTACAACATAAAATATATAACAACAATGCCCAGTAGGAGGTATTATACATCTAAACACATCAATAATATCTGTATCACATGTCCAGCAAAACAATGAGGGGATGTAAGTGCCTAAATCATAACCTAAATCATAACCCCTTAACAATCAAAGCACCTAAATGGAATTATAGAGCAAAAATGTTGCACAATCTAAATCACAAATGGCAAATCCCCAAAATTGGCAAAGCTTCTGTCTATCCTATAACGACTACAAGTAATTGGCTGGATATAAAAATCCTAAGCCCAAATGTGCCTGTTATGAATGTGCTAGAGATGGTTTCTGAGCAGAGGCTCTCTCTGGTGGTTACAGACAGTACTGAACCTTTCAGCGAGGAATGGCAATCTGGGTTCACTGACTGGTCTGATATAAGGGAGGTTCCCTCCCATGATGGTTGCCGGTGATCAATTGTTCTTGTCTCAATTGTGGTTCCTGGTTCATTTGAAAGTTTGCTGGAGTCTTGCCTGCATCTCCTGCTTTCAGATAAGATATTTTTTGCTTTTCTTTTTGTTCTTGCTTTTTGCATTGTTTTCTGCACTTTTGTGGAGGTCAGCCAGGTCCCCTCCTGGGGCCTGAGCTCCTCACAGTTTATCTGCAGCCACTGTTATTTGCTCATTTGCTTCTTCCTGTTTTTTCAGCGGCTGCAGCTTGGTTTTGTTCACACTGGGATCTGATTTAGCGGGTGGCGAGATCATGTGATCTCAGTATTTTTGTAATCAGAATTGTTGGATTTTCGTAGGGTTTTCTGGGTTGCAGAAAGTAATCTCTCCTTTCCTATCCTATTTAGTCAGCTTGTGGCCCCAGCGTTTGCTCAATCTATTTTCTGCCTATGTTTGTGTTTTCATCTTGTCTAATTGCCATTATATGTTTGGGGGCTTCCTATTTTCTTTGGGGATCTGCTCCGGGGCAAATAGCTTTCATCTTTCTGCCTTTAGGTGTAGTTATCTCTCAGGCTGTGACGGGGCGTCTAGGATCAACGTAGGAACGCTCCACGGCTACCTCTAGTTGTGTCGTTAGTTTAGGAATCTGCAACCCATCAGTTACCAACATCTCAGGTGTTCTGCTGCCCTGCTGTTGTTCCTGTCCTCCTCAGCTACCGAAACACAACACATGCCAATGCAGACAGGAACGGCATATGATAATAAATTTTTCCAATCAATCGCTGGTAAAATTACCTGATAACTGGGCAGCGGTGATGTGTAGCGTTACCTCCTCCACCCCAACGCGCGTTTCACATGAGCTTCTTCCGGGGGCGTGTTATTAATCAATTATGTCTGAGTGGCAAAGGGTTCTTGATAATTTGAGGAAGATGGAGTCCAAATATAAGAGTGTGGCTCATCAGAGAAATTTGGTGGGTCTGGACTTGTTTGTTGGTGACTTGGTGTGGTTGTCCTCAAGGAACATTTGAAGGTTCCCAGGTTCATCTGTCCTTATACGATTGTGACTGTCGTCAATCCCGTAGCATTCCGCCTTGCTGCCCACTTTTAGGATCTATAATGTGTTTCATCGCTCTCTACTCAAAAAATTTGTTGCGTCCTCTGAACCATCACCGATACCGCCATCTCCAGTCATTGTGGATAGAAATTTAGAATTTCAGATAGCTAAGATCATTGATTCTCCCTTAGCTTGTTGGTTGCTTCAGTATCTGGTACACTGGAAGGGATACGGTCTTGAAGAGAGAATATGGGTGCCAGCATCTGACATCCATTCAACCAGGTTGATCTGGTTTTTGCTCCCGACGGTAGCCGCGGGTCATCTCCTGCGGCATGGAGGTCAGCGGCGACGCAGCCGGGAGATGACCGGTGCCAACCGGGAGATGAACGGCGCCAGCCGGTCATCTCCCGGCTGCTCGCAGCGGAAGTACCCCGACTGGCGGCCTCCACGTAAACCCCAGCAGCAGCCTCCACGTACATACTCACCTTCCGTTCCTGCATCCCTGTCCCGGCACGTCTGCTTCTTCCTGTGCGGTGGGATCACGTGTTACCGCTTATTAAGGTCATGAATATGGACGCGACTCCACTCCCCTAGGCTTGGCGTCCATATTCATGACCTTAATAAGCGGTAACACGTGATCCCACCGCACAGGAAGAAGCTGACGCGCCGGGATAGAGATGCAGGGACGTGCAGCGACGGTGTCAAGGTAAGTATGATGGGGGGAGGATGGGGGAGCCCAGCCATGCATACAAGATAGGACAGGGGAGCCATGCATACAAGGATGGGAGGGGGGAGAGGAGCCATGTATACAGGATGGGAGGATGGAGCGGAGCCATGCATACAAGGATGGGAGAGGGGAGCGGAGCCATGCATACAAGGATGGGAGAGGGGAGCGGAGCCATGCATACAGGATGGGACAGGGGAGCCATGCATACAAGGAGGGAAGGTGGGAGCGGAGCCATGCATGCAAGGATGGGAGGTTGGGAGCGGAGCCATGCATACAAGGATGGGAGGGTGGGAGCGGAGCCATGCATAAATAAACTACATACATATTCTAGAATACCTGATGCGTTAGATTCGGGCCACCGTATAGTATTTAATAAAGGATGTAAAATAACATGTACAGAAACACTTAACTGACATATGGCCCAGATTGTGCGGTCATGCTCATATGCATGCACAGTAATGTAAGATATATGAACCATTCAGTACTTTATCGACACGTCAATATTCTAGCTTGTGCTACATGTACCCCCAGGGGGTGCTTATCATACACAGCAACTAAGGCTACTTACAAGGTACTAATGCAGTGCAGCACATTGAATGATCCTAGCCTGTAGCGTACTAGGGTACATCAAGAGTAAAGAACATTGAGAAACACAGGTCAACATAATTAAGGCTAAATAATATTGCTGACTTCACATCACTTGTAAAGAACATGATTTCCCTGGAGATAGGAATTGCTGCCGGCACCATTACTAGAAATTGTGCAGACATTAACAGCTGCTAATTTGATCCATTGATGACTTTCACATCAGCCCTTGGGAGATTATATGTCATCTTTCTGTACCACAGTCCAAAGTTAATGATGTCTTTTCTCTTTATTTTTACTTGTCCAAACGTGTAATGTAAAACTCGAAATGTATTAAGAAATATGACCAAAAGTTACAGGATATAATAAACTATCTGATATGACACCTAAAAATGGTCTCTATATTAAAGGCTGAAGCTCCCATTACTTTTCAGCTTGGGAGTCACAGATACTGTATAAGAAGTGATGTCTTACCACTCTAATTATAAAAATAGTCTGGGTTGTCATGTTAGCCTTCTGAAGTCCACCTCCACTGCAATCTGTGTACTCCTTTGTATTGGGCTTCATAGGAAATAGTAAATTTCATTATATACTGCAATAGTGAATTATTGCAATCTATGGTATAGGCATTCAGAGAATCAACGGTTCAAGTAAGAAAGAAAGTATAAATTAAAAAATAGTTAACCCCCTTCCGACATGTGGCGTAATAGTACGCACATGTCAGAATCTCCCTGTTGGTGCCCGCAACAGCCGCAGTTGGAATCGCGATCCACCAGCAGTGGTTAACTAGTTAAATGCTGCTGTCAATCTCTGACTACTGCAGTTTCTAGTCTTCCAAGGAGACTATTGAAACATGCAAAAAGTAAAAAAAAAATTTTTTAAAATATTAAAAAATGAAAAAATATTTAAAAGTTCAAATCACCCTCATTTTGCCCCTTTCAAAATAAAACAATAAAAAAGTCAAATATACAAATATTTAGTATCGCCACGTTCAGAATCGCCCGATCTATCAGTATAAAAAAAGAATTAACCCGATCGCTAAACGACGTAACGAGAAAAAATTCAAAATGCCAGAATTACGTTTTTGGGTCGCCGCTACATTGCAATAAAATGCAATAATGGGGATCAAAACATTTTATGTACACCAAAATTGTATCAATAAAACCTTCAGCTCGGCGCGGAAAAAATAAGTCTCACCCAGCCCCAGATCACGAAAAATGGAGACGCTACAGGTCTTGGAAATGGCGTCATAATTTTTTAACAAATTTTGGATTGTTTTTCACCACTTAAATAAAAGAAGAACCTATACATGTTTGTAAGTGGTGGGAGATGCAAGGCCTGTCTATCGATCTCACCAAGTAAATCATTCGAGAGTAACAACACTGGCAGAATATACTCCATCAGATAGTTCATCAACTGTCAGACTACAGGTATCATCTATTAAGCTACATGTGAATGTGGTATAGAGTGCATTGGGAAAGCAAGAAGGGAGTTTCGAAGAAGAGTGAGGGAGCACATTCGAGAAATTACAAATAAAAGTGACACGGCGGTGGCAAATCAGGGTTACGCTAAGATTATCACTTTTATGGGAATAGATAGGATCAGCCCTCCCTTGAGAGGTGGTAATTGGGACCACATGATTCTTCAGAAAGAGTCTAAATCAGGGGTCTCAAACTCAATTTACCCGGGGGCCG
>VIAB01006866.1:25638-35827 GCA_009801035.1 Oophaga pumilio | reverse complement strand
TCTGTTGTTTAAGTGTTCTCTTTATTTTTTTGAGCAGTGTATTTGGCTGCATCTGACATAGAGTGTCTTAAATTCTGGAGCAAAATATGCTGGCCAGTGTCAAAGATAATGGGTTCTCCAACAAGTTAATGACCCATAACACAGCTAACAACATCCAAGAATAGCTTAGAGCAAAGCAATGGACTATTCTGAGGTAAGGGTATGTGAGCTCTGATCTAAATCTTATAGAATATCTGTGGAATGAGCTGAAACCTGCAGTCTAAAGAAGGTGCCTTTACACCTGAGACAGCTGGAGCAGTTTGCTCACGAGGAGTGGGCCAAAATAACTGTGGACAGGTACAGAAGTCTCAGTGAGAGTTACCGAAATCATTTGTTTTCAGTGATTACCTCCAAAAGTTGTGCAACAAAATATTACAGTAAGTATAGGGCACTATTGTTTTTGTCCAGGCCATTTTCATTATTTTTTTTAACCACAATTCAAAAGCAATGTCTGATTTTAATTAGTTGAGTAAATGTAAGTTGTAAATTACATTTGTCAGTTTCAAGTTATTTCAGTGACCATTGTCGGTATTTCTTACTTGAACAGAAGGGTACCAACAATTTTGTTCATGTATGTAATTGAATAAAAGTTTTTCCACACAAAGTTTTCAACTTCATTTTTTGTAAGAAGATGATTAGTCCTGTGTAGCAACACTAGGCATGACCAACCATGCAAATGAACTGCCATCCCTGTGTATACAAAGCGGGGACATTAAAGCCTTTTCACTGTGCTGATTGGTAAGGTTCCTGTGAGTCAGGTCCCCGCTAATAAAATATTTATGTTCTATCTTAATGAAAAGTTATCACTATCAATGTCCCTTTGAAGGGATCTTTTGATTTTTTTCAGTATTTTGAAGAAGTGTTTCGAGTTTAATCCCTTCATGACCGTGGACATATCCATACGTCCACGTTAGTAGGTACTTACTTATATCTATATCAAACAATATCATGGCACTGAGAACTTGCTGGTGAAAATACACAAACTTTATTTAATGCAGCTCTGTACAAGAAAACAGGCTAACGTTTGGGTCAGAAAGACCTTTATCAGGAACTACGAAAAATACGTAAATAGCAAAAATTAATGTAGTTACATAATATACAAAATACTACTGCCAAGGGTTAAGCTGAGTTAAAGGTATAAAAATAAAGACGGGCCAAAAGTAAGAGAGTTAAACATAGTATGATGAGAAACGTCAAAGTATGAAAAGAAAAATATATATTTTTTCAGTACTTAACTGACCTTAGACGTATGAATACGTCCAGGCGATTTTGCTCTCACAGCTCCTGGCAGTTTAACCCTCTAAATGCTGCGATCAATCACAGCATTTAGAAAATAGGCAGAGGGAGGAGTTCTCCGATCGCTTACTGGAGTGTTCTTTGTGAGCAAAGCACTTTTTTGATCTACATCTTTGTAGTTGTCTTGCGTCAAAGCCTGGTAGTGGTTCTTCAGCGGTATGGGTGCTGACTGCCTCCTAGTCCTCCTGCTTCTTTGGGTCACATGCTTCCATTTCTCTTCTTCTGCAAGTACGTTGGAAGGTACTTCTTTTCTAACGTTCTGAATACTTATTTCTGCTCTGTTATTAACTTCTGCTGGAATGCTGAAAAGTTCTTCTCTTGCAAAATTCTGAAGAGATTCTTCAGCTCTATCAAGGAAATCCTCATCTTCTTTGATGAACTTTGGTGTAGCTATTCTTTCCTGAAGACGTTGCACCTTTTCCTCTAACAGAGTCATAAACTTGCATTTCTGGCATGTAAAGTTTGTCTTTTCCTAGGGAAAATCTGTAAACATATAGCACATATTGGAGCACACCATATGGGTAATCTCTCCATGTTGAGCAAAATTAATTGTTGTGGAAATTTTGTTTGATGATTTTCTTCAAGCAGCTCGATCCAGCTACACCAAAAGATCTTGCGTCTCGTGGCGACGCTTCACTGTTCCCAGAATGCACCGGAAATATGTAAATTACCTCTCTCAAGCTTTAATTCCTGGTTGATTATTTTCTTCAAGCTGCTTGATCCAGATACACTCAAAGATCTTCAGACTCACAGAAACTCTTCACTCTTCCCAGAATTTCTCAGCACTTGGAATTTTGTTCCCATCTTCCAGTACATTAAATGGGAAAAGGAAAACTGCCATTTAAAACTACAATTTGTTCTACAAAATAAAAGGTCATGATAATATTGATGAACAAATAAAAAAGTTATGACTCTTGGAAAAAGGGGAGGAAAAAATTAAAGGGCAAAAATGCAAATTCGAGTAGTCGGAAAGGGGTTAAACTTTTGGTGGGAGATGCAAAATCTTTCAGCACTAACCTTAAATGTATCCATCTACTACAATAGATCCACCCCTAGCTGATATTTTGACAGATCCTGTCTTATGCATATATAACAAGTATCAGATTCTGTTATTATTTTTTACTTGGCAGTGTATATGTATCCCCTAGTTTTCATCTGGACCCAATTCCCGTATCACGCAGCAAAAATCATTGGTAGCTCCCCATACCAGTCAATTCCACTGCTGTTGCTAGACAGATGATGAGACACGAGGGGTCAAAACATGTACAGGACTGAATGTATTTTAATTGTTCTGAGAAGCAAAGTTCAAGGGAGTCTTACAAAGATATTTTTATATGTAGTCTTAGAGTAAGAGTGTGTAAAAGGCATAGAAAAGGATACATATATATTATTACTATAGGTGTCATCTCTTTAGATAAAATGGTGCTACTGAAATGCATAGATATATTTTAGGGTAAGCGATCACCAGGTTTTTGCTACCTAATGTAAGAGCAGCTTAATGTAGAGACAGAGACTCAAGAGAATCAAGAGATGTGTAAAAGGAGCAATCAGGTCCAGGTGCACGGAAAAATGCTCCAGTAATAGCAACAGTCCAAAGAAAAGACGGCACTTACATCTTCTTAAAATTATTGCTTTATTGATCCAGTAGTATAAAATGCACAAAAATGGTTGAACACTAGTGATGGGTGAAGCTCTGGATGTTCGGGTCTGGCAGGTTTGACCAAACAGTTAAAAAAAAGTTCGGTTCGGGTACCAGAACAGTTAACTTACCTGAACCCGGATCCCATTCACTGGAATGGGGGGCTAAAACACCCAATGTTTGTGACGCTGTCATGTGCTTGACAGTGTGGCAAACACTGCTTCTGATCAGCTGTAAGATCATTACCACCAGTCAGAGAGCCGCAGCTCCCACTCTATCAGATGACAGCGTGAGCCCACAGCTATGACCGGAGGTAAAATGGGAGTATTCATCTGCCAGCACCTGAGCTATAAATAAATAGATAATTTTTAAAAAATGGTGTGGATTCCCCTGTATTTTGATAACCAGCATGGCAAAACTGACAGATGCGGGGTTAAACCCCAGTTGACAGCTTTAGCAAGGCTGGTTATCAATAATAGAGGCGTCCCCATGTTGTTTTTTAAATTATTTAAGCAAATAATTAAAAAAATACGCATGGGGTCCCCCCCATTTTTGACAACCAGCCAAGCTAAAGCAGACAGCTGGGGGCTGGTATTCTGGGGCTTGTAAGGGGCCATGGATATTGGCCCACCCAGCTTAAAAATACCAGCCCACAGCCGCGCCAGAAAAGGCACATCTATTAGATGCACCAATTCTGGCACTTTGCCCAGCTCTTCCCACTTGCCCTGTGGCGGGGGCAAGTGGGTTTCATATTTGTGGTGTTGTCACCTTTGTATTTTCTGGTGACATCAAGCCCATGGCTTAGTAATGGAAAGTCTTTTATATACGTTATAAGACGCTTATCCATTCCTTATTCTATAGTTATATTGTTATAGTGCTGCAAGCTGAGCCTCAGTGACTAGCGGTGACATCATCGAGTTTGTTAGACCCTTAGGGACTCTAACAAAGTTCCAGACTATATGTCCCCTTCCTCAACTTGCCTGCTAAGAGTATAACACTGCCATTAATGGAGTTCTTATATGCTTCTTCTGTCTCTCTATTGCTCTGCTTTTCTGTTCTCTTCATCCACACACACCCCAGGTGAAGATTACTTTAACCAGAGGGTGTCCTTACTTCTTCACTTTCTATTTTTTAACTAACTTCACTTCCTGTGCAACTTACCCAGAGATTTCCAATCCTCCTCCTCAGTATGCCCCAGCTCTACATTTAACCCTGCGATACCCAACTAAACAGTGACAGCAGCCACAAGAGGATAACACTAAAATACAATAGAGTAAAATACATTCTCATACATTTAAACACAAGAGTTGTCAGAGGAGTGGAACGCCATCCTCTACTCCCTCACACTCTCTCATTGTTTAATGATGGTCGTCCGTGACCATCATGGATCTATAAGAAGGGTTAGTGCATAATAAAGCACAGTAAAACATTCAGGACTGAAGTCTCACTCAGATGTCTTCTTCTCTATTGGACGTCATGCCCGTCTTGGTTAAGGTCCCTGGAACGATAGACATCACAGTTTGTAATTTTTAAGACTCCACTAAAACAGGTTCTTCTTGGTAAAGACGCCGGAAACCATCAGCATGTCAATAAAAATAACAGTCTTTGTTATTGAGAGGATCAGACCCCCACAGTTTCATCAACGCCTGCAATCCAGCAGAAAAATTTACAACAGGCGCAACAATACAAAAACTAAAAAAAAAAATGTAGCCAGCTCGGCTAATACAAGCTCATGCGGTCTCGAGGGTGTGCAGAGCAGTCCTTCAACTTCCTTCAGAGAAGAAAAACACAGGCCTTACGGCCATGAAGGTGACTGGTCTCCAACCTTTAGATAGGGGTTCCTCGGAACTGGACCCCTCAAAATTGTCCACCGGACCAAAAGAGGAAATGCAACTGCCCAGAGGGCACCTTGGTCATTGCTCAGGTGTCTCCTGGAATCTCTCCACGTTCTTGCAGACTTTTCTCAGGCAGAGTTAAGTCACTCCCAGAGGAAGACATCACTGGGACTACCTGTACATCTGCATCAGGCTTTCAGAGTGAAGGTAAGGCCTAAAATCCTTCCTGGAGCCCCTTTACCATCTTTGTCCCCTCGGCATATCACTGCTCAATGCTCCTGAGGAATTCACCCCAGTGTATTTGGGTTGACAACTGAGCCAGGAGTGGAGCCAGAATTTAGGAGTTGTCAGAAGAGTGGAATGCCATCATCTACCTCCTCACATCAGCTTGCACCACCGAGCAGCAGCTAACTCCATGGGCCAGCCTAGTAACCTCTCTGTAAGTCCAAATCCCTGTGGAGAGGTTATTGTGAAGGCCAGGGCAACCCCTGTGCTCTGCAAAATGGAGTATCTGGTGCCAAGCCTGTTTGAGGTAGCCATTTTGGAGCTGCCAGGTGACCACAAACAGTACCCGCACGACACGGGGTCTGTGCCCTTACGTCATGCTGCTCTCACATAGTTTAGTGAAAACCTGGTGACAGATTCCATTTAAGAGATTTAATGTGCATTTAGATTTCAATGTTGATTTTGTCCTGTCTGTCACCTTAAAGATAGACTAAAGAACAAGTTGTCAAGTGCTCATTTAGTTGTCTCTTTACACCGGCTAATGAATAATGGTGGGAACAGAATGATTGCTGATATGATTTTTCTCTCCCATATAGTACTATGTTGTTGGCCCCTGTCCACACTGCTTGATATGCTGTTGATAAAGATTTTTTTGCTGACATAAACAAGCCAATAACCTGACAAACAAGCATTTTGCTCATTCTGCGGGTAATCGCTGGTATGTTTATATGGGCTGATAATCATCAGCTATCAACAAAGCAATCACATTGACCTAGATTTACAAAACTATCCAAATTCAGTTGATTTTTAATTGTTGCCATCCTGTCCTAGAATTCGATCACACTTCTGTCTGCCAAGCCACTGATGACTCAGTCTTTTGCCAGGAGACCATCAATTTGATAACAGAATATGTTCTTGCAAACAGATGTGGCTTTTGCTATAAAGCCCATGTTCTGAGCTGCTTCCCGTCACCAGTCTTACTGTTTTTATTATGTCCATTGCGAAATAATCTGATCAGTGCCATATGCTGGAGAGTGAAGCACTAATTGTGGACACAACAAAGGAATATAAATATGGTCGATTAGTCATCAGCACTGCACATACAGTAAATAGTTAGTGGTGAAACATGGTTTCTTTCTGGCGTGCTAGGATATTGTTGGACTTTGCTATGTAGATTGATTCACAAGTAAAAGATCAACTTGACATTTTTCCATGCATGTTACAGTAAATAGAGTTGATCTTCTTTTCGTATTATTGAATAGATTTTTTCAGATCGGGGTCGCACACTGACATGTCAGCTGTACATGACAATCAGGTTGCTGCTTTCCCTTTTTCTAATGACTGCAGAAAAATGAAAATTTCTCGCCATGACAAACTGCTGTGGGTGCCCAGGCCATTAAGGCCAGAGGCATAAACCTTCAGTAGTGGTAGGTAATGAACTGTGTGGGTGGAACAGCAGAGGTCTCACACCCCTTACCTTTTATAGTAATATCTTCTATAGTGCTATTCAGATACAGTTACACACATCAGATCCCATCCATCTCACAATATAATCCCCCTGTCTCTTAAGGTGCATTCTGATGCCCATCTGAAAAGGTCCGAGATCGTATTGCAATCCACGGACTAGCTTGGGGTCTCCCGACCCGAGACTAACATCTTCATAGAAATATATGAAGCTGTCACTCTCATGTCGGGATGTAATGACCAGAGGTCCGTGATCCAGTGGCTCACAAACCGAGACTGAGGCAGAAGTAACAATGTTGTCTTTACTAAAATAACAGTTGGAGTGAGATATAGTATTGAATAAAACAGACTGAAATTCCCTTATTGATTACACTCACTCAGCCAGAGCTGAAATCAATGTGCCAATCCCAAAGTTCCCGCATTAAGTGTGTTACATTGAGATTTGGAATAAATTTACCTGTCTAAAAGGTCAAACCATGTTTTAAGAAAACAGGTGTAAATCGGATGAGGTGGTATTATGGGCCTCCCTGGAATGGCACACCGAGTGTAAACCGTTCAAAACCCACAATAACAATACAGATAAATATAACAGAAGTTCTTAAACACTTAATCTGGGGATACCCGGGTATCTATTATTACGGTACTGTTAACCTGAAGTGAGTCTCTACTCAGGCATATAATTTGCATCTGCTGCAGCCAGTCCTAAAATCTTCGGTGCCAAAACAACCACAGGAAAACATAGTTCAGCGTCTTGTCGGCCGGTGCCGAGCCCACATGCTGGGGACTTACAGTTCCGAAGCCTCAGTATACAGTCCAGGATAGCACTTCAACAGGGCTTGTTGGGATCCCTCTTAATACGAATGGTACCGTCTCTCCTTCAGCAGTCAATCACAAATTCTCCTAACAGCAAACCACCTGAATCTGCACAGGATAAATGTTTTCTATTACTTCTCAGCTCAGCACAGAAGGGACTCCATAGAGCTCCACAGTCACTTAGCACTCAAGAATGCTCTGTCCTTGTTCCACAGCAGAACCACAGGTTCACAAGAGGAAGGGAGTTAACACTCTCACTAACATGCTGGCAGCAAAACAGTCATTTTAGAGTCCAAACTTCTCACTTCACATCAGCTGCCCCAAGCTGTGTCTCACACCACAGTTTCTCTTCTCCCCCTCCCTTCTCCTTCCAGCAGCTTCTCCTCCCACACAACTTCCCGGGCTATTTCTCCCAGCTGAGACATGCAAAGGCAGCAGGGTCCTAATGCTCTCCTGATGTCATCACAGTTCACACTTTTACAGGGAGACCTGCCGACCAGTCCGTGCTTTGAGGTCCGTTCTCGGACTGATTTAAACAGACATTTGAACGCACCTTAAGGGTGATAGCCCTGACTATATGCACCTGAAACTCTATTCAATGTGATCCACAATGGCCGCCAAATTTTGAAACCAAATCATGTAACCTTTGGGCATTACAGTGAGTGGAGTTTCAGACACACACTATCAGCCACTGTACCTTATTTCACCTAACAACTTATGAGGAATAACTTCAGTCTCCCAAGGATGACGTCACAAGTCACAAACTTCTCTAAGGATTAAAGTGAACCTGTCAGCAGGATTGAGCTGAGTAACCTACACACAGTGTCAGGTTGGCACCGTTATACTGATTAAAATGATACCTTGGTTGATGAAATCCATCTTGTAGTTGTTGTTTAATCTTTATTTTCAGTTTAGAGTTAATGATATGCTCGTGCTCCGGGCGGCCTGTGACGGGGATCTTCATGTGGTGCTCGGCTTAGCTATTCATAAGCAAACTGCTGACAGGCTACTGATCCCTCACTGACCTGCCCCCTAGTTTGCATAATGAATACCTCTACATACTGAAGAAAAAAAAAATTCTGCAGGCAGGTGTCAGCCATGAAACCTGCGCTGCAACATAATCACATGTTTAGTGTCCTAGTAATAACTGTTCTTAATGTTAATGAGCAAGTACAAAAACATATAAATTTGAGAATGGCACCCGTCGCACCTGCCCAGTAGCAGCTATTGGTGTACATAGAGATTCAATAGCTGCTATTGCTCAGGCGCCGGGGATGCCATCTTGCTAGAGAAGAAAAAAAACTAACTTTTTCCTCCAAGATGGCGCCGCCCACGCCTGTGCAGTAGCAGCTCTCGGCGATCTCCAGCGTTTTTTTTTATGACAGTGCTGGAGTGTGTCTTCTAATCTAAGTTCCATCATCATAGTCTTTTGCTTAAGCGCTGCCATCATCACCTTTTACTGGCGCTGCTTCGGTGACTGTAAGTTCGGACTGACCAGAAGTCAGAGGTAACGGTCACAATCTCTCAGTGTAAGTCTATGAAAAAAATATAACAAGGCTTTCATAGACTTATATTGAAACGTAACCTCCAAGTCACAACCTGCTGAAGACCGACCACCGCAGTGCCAATAGAAAGTGAAGATGACAGCTGGTTAATAATAATAATAATAATAATTTTTATTTCTATAGCGCCAAAATATTTCACAGCACTTTACATTACAGAGGGGACTTGTACAGACAATAAAAGACATTACAGAATAACAATAATCACATAAATCAACAGATACCAAGAGGAGTGAGGGTCCTGCTTGCAGGCTTACAATCTATGAGGAAATAGGGGAAACACAAAAGGTGAATGGAAAAAGCTCTTGTATTGTATGGTCCAGCCATCAATATAATAAGTAGGGTGTTTACATAACGCTGGAGGAACCAGTCACTAGCCAGTATGTGTATAAGTACTGAAATCTATTAAGTGCGTGGAGGGAGTGTGAACAGATGCTACAAGGGTCCTGACTTCGAAGAAATTTTCATATGGGCAAAACAGGGATAATTAGATAAGTGAGGTGAGACGACAGGCCAGTCTAAAGAAATGCAGTTTTAGGGCACACTTGAAACTGTGGGTATTGGAAATTAATTGAATTGTCCAGGGTAGTGCATTCCAGAGAATTGGCGCAGCTTGTGAGAAGTCTTGGAGATGGGAATGGGAGGTTCAGATTATTGAGGATGCTAGTCTTAGGGTCATTACCAGAATGGAGGGCAAGGGTAGGGTGGTAGGCTGAGACGAGGGAAAAGATGTAGGGTGGTGCTGAACCGTGGAGCGCTTTGAGAGTGAGAAGTTTACATTGGACTCCGAAGAGGATGGGCAACCAGTGCAACAACAGACACAGGGTGGAGGAATCGGTGTAGCAGTTGGACAGGAGTATGATTCTGGCTGCTGCATTCAGAACGGATTGCGGAGGGGAGAGTTTAGTAAGAGGGAGAACGATTATGAATAAAAGCAACAGTAAGAGTTTTTGAAAAGTTAAAGGTAAGGAAAGACTAAGTGCAGGGACCTTCGATTAGAAGCACCACTCCAGCGCTGCTTTAAGATGGGAGCGGGGCTTATAAAATATCCATATTAATATCAGATGAGAAAACTTTCAAAATGGATTATTCAGTCATTCTGATATGAATTTTCAATGTAAGGCCGCAAGCCAAATCAAGACAAAGACATATATGTAATAGTGTTTGTGTTGTAAAATAATCTTATAATGCATCTTCTTTAGTCTTTAACACTTTGGAAATGCAGAATTATTTGGACAATCAGTGGGATTTCATCTGTTAGTTTGTAACTTGAAGTATTCTGACTAGTGTTGAGCGATACGATACCGCAAGTATCG
>VIAB01006865.1:75749-91016 GCA_009801035.1 Oophaga pumilio | reverse complement strand
CTTATACACGGGTCGGCTTATACATGAGTATATATGGTAATTAAGAAATGGCAGTTTACAGGAACAGTGAAGGTCAAGATAAGGTCTGAAAGACCAAGCAAAATTTCAGTGAGAGCTGCTCATAGGATTGCTAGAGAGGCAAATCAGAACTGCAAAAGATATTCAGAAAAATTTAGCAGACTCTGGAGTTGTGGTACATTGTCCTACTGTTCAGGTACACCTGCACAAATATGGCCTTCACGAAAGGGTCATCAGAAAACTACCTCTCATGCAGGAGGTCCCTTTCAACTCTACCATTCTATGATTCTATGCATCCTCACCATAAAATTCAGCTTCAGAATTGTGCAAAAGAACATCTAAAGAAGCCTGCTGCATTTTAGTAACAAGTCCTGTGGACCGATGAGTTTAAAATGGAACTCTTTGGCCACAATGATCATGTGTGGAGGTATGTGTGGAGAAAAGGGCACATCATTTCCGGAAAAGAACATCTAGTCAACCATTAAGCATGGGGGTGGATCAATCATGCTTTTGGGGTTGTGTTGCAGCCAATGGAACAGGGAATATTTCATGGGTGGAGGGAAGAGTGGATTCAATGAAATTTCAACAAATTCTTGATGCAAACATACTACCATACTCGCTCATCACTAGTGTCATCTTTAACTTTAGGCCTTTTAGTGATCATTTCATCTTCAACTTGCTTAACTGTTCACAATGACAGAAATTTTGACCAGGGGTGCACAATCTTTTACATGCCACTGTATCATTTATCATCTTTATTATTTAAAATAGTTTTGAAATTTACGCTAAAAAATTTTGCCTGCCTTATCCACTGAGAATAATGTTAATTTTTGTAACTTTTCGAAATGTCCAAAAAAAAAAGAAAAAAAAAAGTTGACAATCTCACAAAATATGAGAACAAAGGTTTGTCATTGACTGGTGAGTTACTACAGATCACGAGTAAAAGAATTTTGGATTGTTAAGGCAACAAAATGTAGTACTTGGCTTTTTTTTCAGTTCCTGACGACCACATGACAAAGCTTGAACAGCAGTCAAATCACTGCTTACAAGTGGTTCTGTCTTCCGTCCAGCTCACTCTTATGGCCTGTCATTGGATAAACCATTTCTCATGGTGATGACAGATATCTTTAATCCCCCAGATCGAATATAAAACAATGGAAACACATTTCATGAATTGTCTCTGTCTTTCCAGCCATGAAAGAGTGGAGCGGTCAGTTCCACAGCTAGTAAAAACGTATTGTGTTTCCTCCTTGCTCTGTTTCATTCTGTAACCCCTCTGGACCCCTACTCTGCAGTCTGTACAAGAAGCTGTCCTCCTTCCTAATGAAGATAGATGGGTTCTTCGTGTAAACAAGGAAGCTTTCACATGGTGATGTTGTGATCTGGCCTCTTCTTCTTTCATTTGGCTTTGTTTCATGGTATAACAAAAATATAGCCTTTCTCTCCCACCTCTTCTCTTAGCAGAAGAAGGGATGCTTTCTTGAGACCACCAATAGATTAACTCTTTAAAGTCGGTTTCCTACGCACATGAGTATATTTGCTTTTGCATTGCTTACTGTTTTGATGAATACAAGGCTGATTTCCAATGATTACGACCAAGAATCGTCTTAATCTTTGGATTCCAATGTTGACCAGAATATACTGTATTCAAATCTAATCAATGTTGTGTTACAGAAATGATAGTTGCAGATGAAAGATGATCTGAAGGGAATCCCCATTATGGGGAACAGCACGGCTTTATTTTTCTAAAATGGGAACAATTCTTACTTTTCTCATCCAAGTAAAATATCTCAACTGATAATTATCTGGACGTTTGTCTGATTTTATCATTCTGCCTAAACCCAATGTACGCCAATAAACTGCAGAATCTTGATGATGCTAAATCTTTACAATGCTCTTAAATGTTTGGTTCTTTCCTTTAAAACTTTTATATATAATAACATGTTATAAAACCATTTTATTTAAATATTTTTGTAGATTCTGCAGATGCTGTGGTTCTTCATGCAGCCTCATAACCATTTGACTTCCAGTTTAGCTGACCACCAATATTATGCTATACTTCCTCCGAAATGTAGGCATTTAAGTTGCTCCCCTGAGGACTCTTCACAATGCCCACTTTCTTATAAGTCTTCGAGACCTGGATAGTAGTGAATGTCCAGCCAAAGTTGGGAATATTGTCTTGTATTGTAGGTTACATGTAGATACATATTAAAGTGGTATTCTCAAGTATGGAAGTTATCACATATCCATGGAATAGGGGAAAACTTCCCAATCACTGGGGATTAGGGATGAGCGAGTATGCTTGTTGCTCAGGTTTTCCCGAGCACGCTCGGGTGTTCTCCGAGTATTTGGAAGCGCTCGGAGAATTAGTTTCTGTTTCCACAGCTGCATGATTTGCGGCTACTAGACAGCCTGAATACATTTGGGGATTGCCTGTTTGTTAGGGAATCCCCACATATATACAGGTTATCTAGCAATCGCAAATCATGCAGCTGCGGCGACATAAACTAAATCTCCGAGCACTTCCAAATACTCAGAGACCACCCAAGCATGCTCGGGAAAACCCGAACAACGAGCATACTCGCTCATCACTACTGGGCATCTTACTGATGTTTCCTTACTGATCTTGAGAATTGAGGCTCTGAAAATCCCTGTGTGAATGGAGCAATAATCAATCTTGTTCACTGCTGCTCCATTCATTCTTAATGGACTGCTGTAGATAGCGGAGTGCAGCATTCGACTGGTCTTTGGCACTTCCATAAGAATGAAGTATCACTGTGCATGATAGATCACTTCTCCTTTTACATGGGGCTCTTCAGAGCCCTGAATCTCAAAATTCGTGTGGTTCCCAGAGGTTAGACCTCTGGTGATCAGGAAGTTGTCACCTATCGCATGAATGGGGATAACGTACAAGCTTGAGACAACACCTTTAAGTAATGCATGAGTCTGTTCTCTTCTATTAATCCTCACTTAATGCTAATTCAATTCCGTATTGATGCACAAGGGAACGGTCAGGTGGCTGTATTACCTGTGTGAGGCTCGCATGCCAATCCTTGAACTGGCCGTCGGCTCTCTTGACCTGAGCATGTATTTCTATGCAGATGTCACGCTCAGATCAGGAGATCAGACAGCCAGTCTGAGGATTGTGATGCGAGCCTCACGCTAGTAATATGGCCTTCTGACTGCCTCTTAGTGCCAGTGTCAGCACCATCCCCAGGTTATCCTGGGCTGCTTCCAGGGACCACCCTGGAGGGAGTCAACTCCATGCTTGACAAGTTGAGTATGCCGGGCCCCACTGTTCCTCTGTTGATAAGGTCTCACAGATTCTTGAAGACAGCCATCTTTTGCATTTCATGTATTAAAGTCTTTCTAATAGCCCAAATCACAAACATCATTCAGTTAATGCAACTACACTAAAGACAGTAAATTATAATGAAATAATGTTATATATGAACCTTATGGAATCCCTGTGACTGATAGGCCCCACTGGTCAACATTGAAATGAAAGTCTATGCTAAGTATGCTTTTACATTGGCAGATTTTCTACCCAAAACTAGTCGATCAATGCTCCATTATGTGCAATGATTATTGGCACTATATTTGCCCAACTGATTGCTTGCACAGTGTCATTAATTTTGGCAGCACATCCCTGTTTACAGAAGGAATTGTCCTGCTTATTAACAATGACTTAAATGCTGTTATTGATTGTCATTTGATTGACAGACAAGTTTACATGGACCGTTGATCAGAAAAGAATATTATCATTGACATTAGTCCACCCAGTTATTGGCCTGTATAAAAGTGTTTAGGTGACAGAAAATTCCCTTGAAGGGGTTGTCTGGCCTTAGTCTACAAGTCTGAAGTCTGTCAATCCTCACGTTGCACAAATTGCATATATGAGGTCAAGTGCCGACTATACATGCATACAGGCTTGGCCTGGCCCACAGGAGAACTGAAGACTCCTCCGGTGGGCCTCTGTGCAAGAGTGGGCCATGACCCTCTTATATGATCAGTACTTGGCACAATACACTTGAATCACTATGTACAGATAAAGGCGGCATCTTATTACGGTAATTTAACAATCTACGGTACTCAGTTCATTGTTATATATTTGTGTTTGAGGATAATGTCATGTTTGCATGTAGCTGAAAATTGGGGCCCTGGAGTTAGTTACTGGTGGGCCATTGGCACCCCTGTCCGACACTGCATGTGCGGCCTTCTTCAATGCAAGTATATTGAGCGAGGCCAGATACAGTCTAGTCGGAATGTGGCCGGGAATATACAAATCATATTCTTGCAGTCACATGACCACCACTCCCAGCTCCGGAACCGGAGGATTCACTGGAGACTGCAGACTTGTAGCCTAAGGCCTGACAGCCCCTTTAAGTCATCTGTCGCCTATTTATGTTTTTAAATAATAGATGTGAGGTGTGTGGATAATGTGTGGAGGATATGATTTTGTAAATGGAGAAATAAACATACTGACACCATTGAAGGTTTGTTAAAAAAATATATAGTGGATAGATGACAATCATACTATTGTACTATATTTACAGTCAAATATATTTTCTTACATTACAAAGTCATATAATGCCATCAAAACAAGTGAGACATTATGTTGGGGTGAAGATTACAATGAAAGCATAAAACAATATAAAAAAACACAACGGTTTCCCCTTTGTTCACATTACTGTAGTCTTCACGAAAACCACTGGATTTAATTGGTTTTATGTTTGCCCAGTATTTTTAAACGCTTGACCAGAAATATCATTTTGATTATCGTGTTGTTGCTCATTTTTAAGGTATCAGATATACTTTTGCACATTGAACACGATGAAACAGTGAACAATCTACTACTTTTATATTGCACCATTGGATTTTCATTTATCCTTATTAACTACAAACAGACATATCCTTTTTTTAACCAAATTCATGTTCATCCTATGACTTCATATTGAGCTCATAATGATGTTATGGCCCCTCATAAACCATAATGTTAAAGGGAACTTGCCACCAGTTTTTTCACTTATAAACCATGGCCATCAGCTTTAAGATCATTTGAATGGGCTTCCTGCAACCCCTTTATACCCTCAGAGCCGCCCCTTCATACGTGCAAAAAAGTGTTTTATACATGTTATACATGTGCATTAAATTGTGTGGTCCGGTCCCATGGGTGTGTGCAGATTGTGATCAGGGCTGCTCCATTCCCTTCAAACGCCGCTTCTTCTATCTGGATGGAAGTGGATGACATCTCTACGTCATCCACACTGTGATTGATGTCTTGCACCTGTGCAGTGGAATCAGAGCCCTGTGCAGGCGCCCATCACTCCGAATTGAACAGCCAATGATTCCACTTCACCGGCATCTGACTTCTTGTACTTTGTGGGTGACGTAGAGATGTCATACACTTATATCCAGAGAGAACAGGCGGTGTTTGAAGGGGCTGAAGTGGCCTTGTGACTGGGGAAGCGCTGATCGCAATCTGGAGACACCCATCTGGCATGATGGCGCAATTTACATGTAGCGCTGGACATGTACAGTACACACCAAAAGTTTGGACACACCTTCTCATTTAAAGATTTTTCTGTATTTTCATGACTATGAAAATTGTAAATTCACACTGAAGGCATCAAAACTATGAATTAACACATGTGGAATTATATACTTAACAAAAAAGTGTGAAACAACTGAAAATATGTCTTATATTCTAGGTTCTTCAAAGTAGCCACCTTTTGCTTTGATGACTGCTTTGCACACTCTTGGCATTCTCTTGATGAGCTTCAAGAGGTAGTCACCGGAAATGGTTTTCACTTCTGGTGACTACCTCTTGAAGCTCATCAAGAGAATGGCAAGAGTGTGCAAAGCAGTCATCAAAGCAAAAGGTGGCTACTTTGAAGAACCTAGAATATAAGAAATATTTTCAGTTGTTACACAATTTTTTGTTAAGTATATACAGTAATTCCACATGTGTTAATTCATAGTTTTGATACCTTCAGTGTGAATTTATAATTTTCATAGTCATGAAAATACAGAAAAATCTTTAAATGAGAAGGTGTGTCCAAACTTTTGGTCTGTACTGTATGAAGTACTTTTTCTGAGGTATGTAGGGGACCTCTGAGGATGTAACGGGGTTTGAGGAACCCCATTCACATGATCTTAAAGCTGATGGTCATGGTCTACAAGCAAAACAACTGGAGACAGGTTCCCTTAATGTCTAATATGTCGCCTTTTAATCCAGTTGAATTACGATAGTTGAATTAATGTCAGCTCAGATAGAGATACGTGATTGAAGCATTGGACATTTCATGTGATGTGCGGATGGAGACATACTGTATAAGGATACATGGGGGCAGTGAAAGAAGGGAGGAGAAATACAGTAGGTCGTTATGCAAGAAGGACATTGATAATGAATGGCATGCAATGACAATACTGCCGGAGGTTATGCCAGTGCAGAGATGTCAGCCAGGGCACTGTATCTAACATTTCTCTGTTACATTTCCAGATTAGATCTATGAAAACTAAAGAATTCAATATGAAATAATGATAAAAAATATAATAAAGCTAATTCTAGATAAATCCATATTTCCCTATCTGCGTGCTGGAAAACCTTTTATACAGCATATCACTTGGTAAACGCTCGGAGCAAAGCTGTATGGGCTGGTTGGGTTTGGATTTCTAAGTGTGCTGATACCTATTAACATATCAGTCAGACCTTCTCAATGGCAAGTCTGTTATCTCGAAAGGCAGAGATAATGTGGCCTTAAAAAGTGCAAAAGGGGAGCAGGACGATCTACAAGCTCTCAGCCCTGGGAGGAGGCAGCAACGTCAGTCACACTCCGGCAAGAATTTGACAAATTTGCAGCTCAGAATAAATAACGTGAGCTGGCTGTGTGGTTACTTTGCCCCGACACCTTGTTATCGAGAAGGTTAGTTGCTGGAGAGTGGCGGAAACATGGCAAGTAACATACAGCGACCAGGGATGTGTTCTGGGAGTGCAGGGAGAATTGTGAAATTGATTTCTAAAAGCGAGATCAACCCATGCAAAAAAAACTTTTTCTAGAGTCCAAAAATGGAGGAAATCAAAGAGCAATTCCGGTCACACTCGAAATTACTATCAATGATAATATACTCATTCCTAATTTCATTGGTAAAATCATTGATAAGAAGACCAAGTTTGTCCTTAACAGATATTTGAATCTGAAAATCAATGCCCTAATAAATGGAGAACATCTGTCATGCTCTTTTTAATTGTTGAAGGGCTATCATTTTTGCTCATGTTGGCCTCCTGCAGAGTTATTCTCTTTACCTGCCCATATATTGTTAGGTTGGCCAGTCTACTTTTATCTATCTTGATGCCCCTGCATATAGTTTGACCAGTAGTAGAAGTGTTTTCAATGAGCCGATGGCCATAACCCTAGATCAGAGGTCTCAAACTGCATTCCTCAAGGGCCGCAAACAGGTCATGTTTTCAGGATTTCCTTGTATTGCACAGGTGATAATTTAATCACCTGCACACATAATGATTCCAACACCTAGTGCAATGCTAAGGAAATCGTGAAAACATGCACGGTTTGGGGCCCTCGAGGAATGCAGTTTGAGACCCCTGCCCTAGATGAAAAAAAATGTCAATATGGTTATGCAAAAATTGGCAGGTTTGACTGACTGTTATGATGATTATGGTATTAACGAGAGTAGTAGTCATGGAAGTCATGTATTCATTGACATGAAAAGCTGACATTTAGCCACCGACTAATCATTGCCGTTATACCTTTTTGTCTAGTTTTGTGTGTTTTGCTTTTTTTGTTGTTTGCACTCAATTCATTATTCTATTTCTGGCCGTTATGGAAGTCTATTTTATATGTGCTCAACTGCTTGGGTTTTTTTCTGCCTTGTGGGCACACTCTAGCAACTCCAGATGTTTTAGCCTGATTCATCAACTGCAGCTTTTAAAAAAGTGACAACATTTAGTGCAATGTCAGTCCATTCCCCACTTTTGGATTTTTGAGTGCACAATTATTTTTTTTTTGGGGGGGGTGCATTTTTTGCAACTTTTGGCTCCAAATGTCGCAAAAAGAGTCCAAAACAGGAAGAAAGCCCTTTTTTGACTTTAGCGTTTCAAAGTGATCGGCACTCCACTATAGCGGTGGAGCACAAGGAGGGTAAAAAGTGCAAAATCAGGGAAGCCCCGGCACTCAAGGAAGGTGTAACCTTTTATCTTTATTCCATCACACTGATCCAACTGAATGTTTCAGGACATCCCGAGCTTTTCACAACAGTATCTGCTGAGGAAAGATCGGGATGGGCTGAAGTGTTCAGTTGAATCAGTGTGATGTAATAAATATATAAGGTTACACCTTCTGTGGGTGATGGAACTTCTCTCATTTTAGACTTTTTTTACTTTGACCAAATTCATGAATCGCGTGAGCCATATTGACGAGTTTGGCAAAAAAAAAAGTTGAAAGTTTAAAAAATTAAAGTGACTTAAAAAAATGCAAATGATGAATGGGAGCCATACTTTTTTCATCTTTTTGTCTACTAGAAGCCTGAGATAGTCTGAAATCCACCTCCTGCCTGATCAGGGACTCATGCATCTGATTTCTTTCTTCATGATTTACACTGCAGCTCTGCTTATTCATATTGGCACAAGCTGAGGACAAGCTTAGTGCAGAAATAGATGAATTCCAGTATAGGGAATCACTAAATTTACACTAAGAAGAATGAGCCGCAATAAAAGGGAAGGGGCGCTAGAGATCCATTTACACTGCCCGTACATAATGGCATATTACAAGCATACGAATCTGAATAATAAGTCCATGTCTGGCTGGAATTGCTCTTCTTACGGCCTCTCTGTATAATACGGTGCAGCCTGTGAACATTTGTAACACGTTTAACATATCATAAGACACGTCCCCTTGTAAATCATTTCTAAGCATTCTGTCACTACATTAAACCCGTCCAAGTTCTCAGGTCAGCCATGGGGAGGTAAATTAACCACAAAAGCAAAATATCATTACGCTAAGTTCAAACCACACTCCCCACAACCCTGATTTTAGGGCAGAATCCAGAGAGCAAAAGCACATGGGAAAGAATTGGAGTTTCATCCTTAGTCCTACGTTAATTGTTTGCAGGTTGCCTGCATCTGTCTTCAGGGTAAGCAATGTGTTTTGCCTCATCGCCTTCGCTTCTGTTATTGTAGGGCTTAACCACTTCATTGTAATGGCCGTGTCTCTGAATAGGTTGCAGCATATAAATGACTAATCATGGAGAGGAAGACTGGCACTAGATGGGCGTACGTTTCTCTTGGCCGCTCTGGTAACCTCATACTCTACCTACTGTCCAGGTTCACTTTATTACAGCCAATTAGAGGACCAATATTGCGCTGGCGAAGCAGAATATGGAAACCACAACTGTATTTCTGTTTTTATAATACACTCAATTATAGAACCAGATATAAATACATAGTGAAGTTACCAGCAATGTCAGTGCATAATTCAGACTATTTCCACATTAAGAAGCTCCTTTTAGACCTCAGAGATTATTCTTCTACCATGGTTTTGATATAGAAAAGTTTCAGGCCCATAAGAACCCTTATTCACATTTTGTAAGCCAAAATTGGGAGTGGAACATAAACAGAAAAAAAAACTAATATACTTAAGTGTGAAAATGGCGTAAAGAGCATTTTCTCCCCCAAATAGTCACTCCTGTGAGTAAAGAATTGAGTTATCTGATTCTATCCAGTTCTTAAAAACTGTTTTTTTTGGGGATTTATATTAATCATTATGGCCACCATTACACCCAGCCGGCATATTTTTAAGGGCTTGTGCAAACAACTGTAATAATCAGACAAGTGCTATCCGTCGTTTTGATGAATAGCCTTGTCCTAATGTTAGCCTATGGGGCAGTGCACATGTCTGATTTTTTCCTCGGATACAGATTGTCTGAGGAAAAGGTCGCTGCATGCCCGACTTATGAGAGGTTCTTCTTTTGGAGGAGAAAATGTCCGACAGGTCAACTATTCCACCAAGTTGTTTAGAGATGCCGAATGACCCTTAGGCCGGGGTCACACTTGCGAGTGTGATGCAAGAAACTCGCGCAAGTCTCTCGCATCAATACCCGGCACTGCCGCAGGCACTTGGGACTGGAGTGTGCGGCTGCATGTATTTCTGTGCAGCTGAACGCTCCGGTTTGAGTGCTGGCGGCAGTGCCGGGTATTGATGCGAGAGACTCGCGCAAGTTTCTTGCATCACACTCGCAAGTGTGACCCCGGCCTTATTCTTCTACTTTAGTCCCTTGATGCCAAATTGAACACAAATTCAACTTCACATTTCATCCAGCTACTTTTTTATTTCCTATCTTTTTAAAATTTTTTTTTTGCTTATTTTCTGTCGGACAGAGAAAAAGAATTTCAGTCCAAGTCCTTGATCACATTTTTCGCTTCTCGCCGCAAATCATTTCCTTCTTGACAGTATCTCATTTCTTCCTCAATTGTGTAAAACAATCTCATAGAGGTTAAATAAAAACCATCGAGTGCTGACGCTGATGATAACCATATTCAGTTGGTCGCCGAAGAGGTAAATGAGCAAGTGATCCCACCCTGCCCCCCTCTCCTGCGCAGTCCGGTGAGAACCGTATGCGGATCAATGTGGGGGCATCTGCCTTTCATTATGCAATGCAGTGTAAATGTAATTACGCCACTGGCACACACAGCCCACGTGTGCTGAGACTTCGCTGTAGAGCACATAAACTAGGGAAAAAGTTACACAATAACATCATGTCACATCCTCTAAATAAAAGTCAAGGAAGCTCTAAGGCTGTCAGGCTGAAAGTATGTCAGGCTAATGGTATACAGTAAAAGTTTTATAGTCAGGCATCTGAAGGGTTAAGGGCTGGAAGGGCATCTTCCTTTGGTATGGGGTACCCACAGGATGCCAACAAGCCTTGACCAGGGAACTTCGGCAAAGAGATAGGTCCGCAAACTCGGTAATCACTATCTGAATTTGATCATAGTGTGATCTTATTTTCTCGAATGAGAAGATGTAAAAAATAATTTCTCGATCTTCTCCACCTTCTCCATTCTGTCAGTCCATGAAAATCGGACTGCACACACATCATCCGATTTTTTCCACGGTCTCACTGACTTGCATGGCCAAATGTGATCCAACTATCGGATGCAAATCAAGCATGTTAAGATTTTTTCCTCGGACATATTCTGTCCAAGGAAAAAATCAGGCATGTGCACGACCCCATAGTAGAAGAATATTGGTCTATGTATGATCCAATATTATGTAGGATCGCACTTGGACCGAAAATACAGTTGACTCCATGAGCCCAAAGGCTGTTCATTACAGTAGAAGACTTGATGGTGGGTGTGTAACTACATTAATAAAACTCTTGATTGTGACTGTAACAACACAATGTACTATTTCTTAAAAAGAGGACACTTAATATAAAGCCGGATGACTCAAAGTGGACATATATTTCATAGGAAAAGGAACAATTATTTACATCTTTCATCCTGGGGCTCATGCAAACTGGCAAAGAACATTTATGACACGCTATACAGCCTCCATGGTCTGCTCCATTGGAGGCTCCAGAGATATTCTGTCCATGAAAAAATCATTTTAGGGCATATTGTCTCATATCAAATGGGGAATGCCATGGCTTTTTTTCTGAAAACTGGTATCAGATAGAGGTAAAATAGTGGTTTTGTGTACTTCTCTGGGAAACATGTGAGTACAAAACAATGCTATGATATGGGTGTGCATGACCCTTAAGAGGTTGTCCAGAACTTTTACATTATTGGCCAATCTTTTGGGTAGGTCTTCAATATCTGATCAGAGGGTGTGCGTGACATGTGGACATCCATGACGATCAGCTGTTCCCAGTGCCGGCGACAAGCGGATATGCTTAGTTGTGGTGCAGAATTACACAGCTCTGTAAACTGCATAGTGTCAGCAGTCGGGTACTGCACATCCGACCTCTGTTGATTCACATAGGGGGCGGATGTGCAGTACCCAGCTGCGGCCCCTATACAGCTGTGCAGCTCCACAACTGAGCACATCAAGCTATGGTGGTGCCAGGAGCAGGCAATCAGCAGGGATGCCGGATGTCACACCCCACTGATCAAGATATTGATGACCCATCCTAATGATAGACCTTCAATACAGAAGTCCTAGACAACACCTTTAAAGATAAAAATACATTTTTAAATGGAATGCATACATAATCATTATATCTCCATTACACGACATTGCACTTTTTTATAAATTCTGACATTATATATACCGTACTGTATATCTTATATCATAGTTATTGTACTGTGTGACTTTTGATTCCTTTGGTTGAGATAAACTTTCATAATGACCCGTACGTTAGAGGCTAAGTTTATTATCTTGTTAGGGGAGAAATCATTGGGGAATCCAAAATAATTATGACTCAGTTCCTGTTGCTGGACTCCTATGAACCATGCCAGCAAAAACAGCACAACAAGATATACAAATAAATCTGCTTATCAGTTTCAAAGTGACATATTGCTTCCTTGGCAAAAATTTTACAGTTAAGTCCCTTTTAGAGATGAAGTTATCAGCAGTGTCGAATTTACAGAACCAGGGTTACTCTGGATCACAAGGACACCTTACAGCTGTAAGGGGACCAAGTGGAGGCTTTGCATTTCCTAGTAGCCCTTTAGAAACATATATTAACTGTACACACAATCTTAAATAAAACTCTTTAAATAAGGAAATACAAAATGTACAAATTTACAAGAAGCCATCTCCTTCCACAGTCTACTATCTGCACCCACATTCTGACACTACCATGCCCTCGTATTTGAACTTGTAAGTAACTACTCCTGCATCCAGATAGAGGATGGATATAGGATCCAGTTTTGTTGCCACACAGCAAGCTTTAGAAGCCTTTTGTGAGTTTTTCATATGGACCAGAGTTTGCACAATGGCGTGTTTGGTTGGTGTGACATTTTCAGTTAATGGATAGGCGCAAACACCTCGGCACTCATAAGCTTCATAACCTGCTGGGGCAATGATCCACGAATCCCAACCAATTTCCTTAAAATTGATGTAGAGTGAAGTCTTCCTACAAGCATTGCCCTTTGCATTTCTCCGAATACGAGAACTGGCATCATATATGATGTTGGATCTCATCTGCAGAAGGGACTCCTCACTTGGCATGTTACCTATTCCCCCAAATTCTAAATTCTCTTGACCTACTTCCTGTTCATGGCTTATCATCTCATTCAGTTCCTCCTTTTCTTCTTTCCTTTCGCTGCTTTGATCATCTGAAAAAACAACAAGCAAGGGTTCGTGCTTGGTTTCTGGTCGCACATCTATGTCCAGTTTTGCATCCACAGAATCTTCCAGATCAATGTCTGGGTTTTGTAAGTGAATCTCCAGCATTCGGGTGGTGAATTCTGATCTACTCCAACGAAGCACACCCTCGGTGATGTCAAACATTTCCCATTCGCTCACTGTTTTGAATACCAGCCTGGAGGCCAGTTCCACCATCTTCCTTTCTCCTTGATCATCACTGCGTATTTCATAAACAGTAATTTTTCGGCTCACTCCGTCATATGGCACCCTGTCTCTTGGAACCAATATGTACAGCTTAAGCTCAGCCATTACTATTGCTTCGTGTTGAGGAATAGACACATTGAAGAATAGAGGGTATTTCTTCACCTCTGGGACATCGCTGTACGGCATGGAAAAATCTGTTTAAAAGATAAATATATATTAGAATCAAAGCCAAAATATAGTGTAAGCAGAAGTCAAGTTATCAAGTGAACATATAAATAGGAGAAAAAGGAATTCCAGCGAGGCAGCAGGTATGTGAAAGATAAAATCCAGAATTTATTGGGTACTTTAAAACAGTGGCAGTTCTTCCACTAGCATAACGACCTACGCGTTTCGGCTTTCAAAGCCTTACTCTTGGTAACCAAGAGTAAGGTTTGAAAGCCAAAATGCGCAGCAGGTGTGTAAAAGATAAACTCCACGATTTATCGGGTACTTTGGTAACCAAGAGTAGGGCTATGAAAGCCGAAACGTGTAGGCCGTTATGGTACTGGAGGAACTGCCACTGTTTTAAAGTACCCAATAAATCGTGGATTTCATCTTTCATATACCTGCTGTTTTGCTGGAATTTCTGTTTCTCTGCTTTGCTATTCAGCCCATCCCAGGGTGGCTCCACGCGAGTCTACCTGCTGGTCTTGTTGCAACTTTCATGGTGAGCTGACTCTCCACCTCTACCCTCCCTCCTTAATGTGTCATATAAATAACATCCTCGTACCATTGCTTACTGGGAATACCATAAAAGACCTTCCATGGTAGAAACGCTATGACCCAATCATCTAACCCTTACAATTTGGCCCTTGGTAAAGTTGCTCAAATCCTTTCAATTACTAATTTTTCCTGTGTCTATTATATTTTCTCCCTTAACAGGTGTCATTGTCAAAATGATAATCAGTACATCTGTCATTGGTTTTAATGTGATGCCTAATCTGTCCGTATCCAATCATGGCTATAAATGACTCACAACAATGGGCTACGCTTTAGAAAATCCCTATGGTCATATTGTCATATTTTATTATCTGAAATGGCCCAGGTAAAATGCTCAATAGTCATGTGGGCTATGCTGCAGAAGTGACTACTCTTGAGCAGTTGACATCCTTTTGGGTGGGACTAGCGGTGACTTCACTTGCCTGATCAAGACATCAATTAAAGAGCAGTGGGTGTACTAAAAACAAGGAGACTTGACTAATCACTGATGTAGCACCACCCAGATGACTATTGAGATAGATATGCAACCCTTTTAGAATTTCAGTTTCTCCATTCTTGTTAAAGCAGTGACTGAATGGAACCCGTCGCCAGGTTTTCCCCATATTACGTACTACCACCATGATTAAGGCCTCTTTTACAGCATAGTAGAATGCACCTGCATATGTTGCCTACGACAAGAAGCTACTTTTCTTATGTTTAGCTTTCAGCAATATGAATCATAGATTGTGTGAATTCTACTTAGTGCATATTGGAAAAACAATAGTTTAACTTCAGATTTAGTGGCGTGATAAATTTAATTTTGATTAAAACTTGATTTAATGTGCTAAAAGAACTGGTCAAACAGCCTAATCTCTTCAGATTGTTCATCAGATCTGCCCAATTCTGAGCCCACCTGCAACCTGCGTAATATTCAATCGAACATGAAAAAAGCATATACAAAATGGGAGGAATAGGGCTAAGT
>VIAB01006865.1:50463-68329 GCA_009801035.1 Oophaga pumilio | reverse complement strand
CCTCTACATAGCAGAATTACTCACTTGCTATGAGCGCCAACCACCAGGTGGTGATCAAAGCAAGCCAGCGCTGACAACTATAGAGCTCTCCAGGAGACCTCTGGTTGCCATGCCAATGAACTGGTGACCTGCAATCACATGACGGGGGTCACCAGTGGGCGGAATTCTGGTCCGATGGCCAGAAGCGTGAGTTAAACGCTGCTGTCAGCATTTGACAGCGGCATTTAATGGGTTAATAGCCACGGGTGGATCGCGATTCCACCTGCTGCTATTGCGGGCACATGTCAGCTGTTCAAACAACATATCCCAGGAAAGATGTGGGCTCAGCTCCGGCGCCCACATCAAAGGGAGGGAGTCCGACGTCGCCGTAAATTTACGCTCAATGTAAATTTACGCCCAATGTCGGAAAGTATGTATACATTAAATGTGCATCCCACAAATAGGTGGGACCTAAATTTAGTATGCTTCTATGCATACTCTGTGTATATACTATATATGTATGAAATTAAAATATCCCTGTGATGCTAAGTTGCTACATTGAGGCTATGTGCACACGTATGAGAATTACCGTGGAAATTTCCGCAGCAATCCCGCAACTCCCTGCCGCGGGAAATCCGCATTTTATAGGTATGCGTATTCCCGCTAAAAACTAGCGTTTTGCAAGCGTAATTAGCTTGTAGAATGCTAGCGTTTTCCAAGCGATCTGTAGCATCGCTTGGAAAACTAATTAACAGGTTGGTCACACTTGTGAAACATAGTGTTTGACAAGTGTGAGCAACTTTTTACTATTGATGCTGCATCAATAGTAAAAAGATTCAATGTTAAAAATAATTAAAAAAAAAAAATCATGATATTCTCACCTTCTGGCAGCCCCGCAACCTTCCTGTTCCTCGCAATGGTCCCGGCAACTCCCGTTCCCAGTAATGCCTGACGACAATGACCCCAGATGACGTAACATCACGCGAGACCACTACGTCATCTGGGGTCATTCTCGCAAGGCATCACTGGGAACGGGAGTTGCCGGGAGCATCACTGAGGAGCGGGAAAGCTGCGGGGGCCGCCGGAAGGTGAGAATATCACGATTTTTTATTTTAATTATTGTTTTATCAGGGATATGGTACCCAGGGCCTGGAGGAGAGTCTCCTCTCCTCCAGACCCTGGGTACCATCCGCACATGAACCGCTCACTTTACGCATGGTGGGCATAGCCACATGCGGAAAGTAAGCGGTTCAATGCATTCCTATGGCGGCGGAATTGCCACGATTCCGGAAAAAGAATGAACATGCTGCGTTTTTTTCCGCTGTGTGTTTTTTTCGCGGAAAAAAACGTAGCATGTGCACAAAAATTGCGGAATGCATTCTAATAATAGGATGCTTAATGCATGCGTTTTTTCAGCGTTTTTGCAGCGGAAAACCGCTGCAAAAACGCTAAAAAAACGCGAAAAATCTTGAACGTGTGCACATAGCCTGATTGTTTCATTTCTTTTATTGAATGAAAATTAGAGGAAACTTAGTACTGTCTGCACAACTTTTGCAGGTAAACGTCATTTATAACCAAACAAGCATTCATGAATCACATAGATATATGTATAAAAAACGCAAATTGGCTACTTTGGCAAAATTGATGGCTGCTTTGTGTGTTTACCTTTGAGGAGCCCATATAGCTTAATAGCTGTCTGTTGAGCTCCCCATACACATGCACTCTCGGTTCAACTGAGCATGCATGTGATTTTAATATGAAGAGAGGAGTAAGACACTTGCCAACATCTCAGGCATTGTCTTTTCATCCCTAAGAATAAAACAATCTGGTTTTGGAATGCCACATGCCTGATCCTTCTTTACCTTTTTTCTTTTAGGCTAAGTGCACACGTTCAGGATTATTTGCATTTTTTTCGCGGTAAAAAACGCGTCATAAACGCATGAATTAAGCATCCTATCATTTAGAATGAATTCCGCAATTTTTGTGCACATGGTGCGTTTTTTTCCGCGAAAAAAACGCATCGCGGAAAATCTAGCAACATGTTCATTAATTTTGCGGAATTCTAGCGTTTTTCCCGCTATATTATTGACCTAGAAAGTTCAGGAAAAAATCGCGGTAAAAACGCGTCAAATCCGCACCAAAAACGCGCAAAATCCACACAAAAAAACGTGCTTTTTACCGCGAAAAAAGCCCGTTTTTGCTCAGGAATATTCTGCAAACATTCCTGAACGTGTGCACTTAGCCTAAATGTCATTTGTTGGGGAAAATCCGGATGCCCAACTGCTCAAAAGACAAAAAGCCAGCCGCCTCTGCTGAAATCAGGAGATAAGGACTTGTTTATTCTATGGCCATCTAAAAAAATAGCAGACACTCTTTATATGTAGAAATTCAGAAAAGCCGAGCCACCAATACAGCTCTGATTTTTTACGATTGTGAAAGGCCAATTATGACCAGTTATGATTTTAACTAATATGAAATAAAAATCAAGCTTTTATCAAGTACCTGCTGCCTTGGTGACTCGGCATTTCTGAATTTCTACGTTGTTTTTGGACCTGTTGAGAGCCCCTGCCGAGCTTAGCACAAGTTTGGTCAATGGTGTATATGAATCTACTATCGGTTTATATTTCTGTGGTCAGTGGTCAGGCATGGAGTCGCCCACAGGAGAACAGGAGCATCTTCCAGTGGGCCTCTGTGGAAGAGTGGGCCACCACTCTTTTATATGAACAGTATTTGGCACAATATACTTGAATCATTATGTACAAAGGCAGCATCTTATTCATGTAACAATCTGCACAGTTCATTGTTATACATTATGCTGAGAAAAAATAAAGGGAACACTTAAACAACACAATGTAACTCCAAGTCAATCACACTTCTGTGAAATCAACTTGTCCACTTATGAAGCAACACTGATTGTGAATCAATTTCTCTTGCTGTTGTGCAAATGGAACAGATAACAGGTAGAAATGATAGACAATTAGCAAGACAACCTCTATAAAGGAGTGGTTCTGCATTTGGTGACCACAGACCATTTCTCTGTTCTCATCCTTTTGGCTGTTATTTTGGTCATTTTTCAATTTTGTCATTGCTCTCACCCAAAGAGGTACAGCACAGTAGCATGAGGCGGTGTCTACAATCCATAGAAGTTGCTCAGGTAGTGCAGCTCATCCAGGATGGCACATCAGTCGTGAGCTGTGGCAAGGAAAGTAGCCGTGTCTGTTAGCAGTGTCTAGAGCAAAGAGCAGATACCAGGAGACAGCAAAGTACACCAGGAGATGTGTAGGGGGCCCTAAGAGATCAAGAACCCAGCAGCAGGACAGTTACCTCCTCCAGGAGGAGCAGTGCCAGAGCCCTGCAAAATGACATCCAGCAGACCACTAACATCCATGAGTCTGCTCAACTGTCAAAAACAGACTCCGTGAGGGTGGTATGAGAGCCCGATATCCACAAGTGGGTGTTGTTGTTACAGTCTAACACTGTGCAGGGTGAATGTCATTTGCCAGAAAACACCAAAATTGGCAGATTCGACATTGGCACCCCGTACTTTTTATGGATGAGAGCAGGTTGACGCTGAACACATGTGACAGACGTGACAGAGTCTGGAGATACCGTGGAGACCGTTTTGCTGCCTGCAACATCCAAAATGACCTCCAGCAGGCCACAAATGTGCATGTGTATGCACAAACAGTTAGAAACTGACTCAATGAGGATAGTCTCAGTGCCCAATGTCCACAGATGGGGGTTGTGCTCACAGCCCAACACCATGCAGGACGCTTGGTATTTGCCACAGAATACCAGGATTGGCAAATTCGCCACTGGTGCCCTGTACTCTTCACAGATAAAAGCAGGTTCACACTGAGCACATGTGACAGACGTGACAGAGTCTGGAGACGCCGTGGAGAGCGATCTGCTGCCTGCAACATCCTTCAGCATGACTGGTTTGGCAGTGGGTCAGTAATGGTGTGGGAAGGCATTTCTTTTAATGACTGCACAACCCTCTATGTGCCAGCCAGTGGTACCCTGACTACCATTAGGTATCAATGAGATCCTCAGACTCATTGTGAGACCAAATGCAGGTGAAGTCGACCCTTGGTTGACAATGACATGACAATGCTAGTCCTCGTGTTTCTGAAGCGTGTCAGCAGTTCCCGCATGATGAAGTCATTTATGCTATGGACTGGCCTACCCATTCCCCAGACCTGAAACCAATCGAGCACATCTGGGACATCATGTCTCACTCCATCAACCAACGCCATGTTGCATCACAGACTGTCCAGGAGTTGAATGATGCTTTAATTCTCAACACATTCCAGTATTCCACTATGTAATGAATAAAGATTTGAAACTGGAATATTTCATTCATTTATATCTAGGATGTGGTATTTTAGTGTTCCCTTTATTTTTTGAACAGTGTAAAAATTTATGATTAAGGATATTGTCATATTTGCATGTAGTCGAAAAGCGGGGCCCTGGAGTTGGTTACTGATGGGCCCTTGTCACACTTGTCCGACATTGTCTGTGGCTGTGGAAGAGTCTTAGAAACCATGAGTTACTTGCTCATAGTTAAAGTTTCCACTTGCTGAGTCAAAACGTTATGGGCAAGATTATTTTATGTGATGTGTCATTCAGTCTTAGGAGAGGCTTGTTTTACACAGTTTCCTACTGAGTCAGGCTGCATTAGATTATACTGTAATTCACTGGTCACAATGGACTCTGAAAACTACAAGTACTGAAAATACTAAATGATCAGTAAAACTTTGAAAACTTGTTTCCAACAAGACTTTCTGGACATATTTGGTTCCATTATGTTTAATATAATTCTTAAAGAATAACAAAACAAGAAAATATATTAAAATAGGTTGTCCAAAATGATCAGTTTTTCCAGTAAGGTTCTGAAAATGTATCATTCAGTGTTTGCACCTAACTAAAATCATTGGTATCATATCCTAGAAGGTAATCCACTGCCTATTAGGCTTTCCTTTAGAGGGACTCACAATGATTAGGATGGACAGCCTCTGTAATGGGAACAGACAAGAATTCATCCTCTAGTGATAGGTTTCCAGACTATATTTCATCCAACTACACATTTCATGTGCCAATTCTCTATAAACAAGACTATGGTTGATACAACGGACCTCACAATCCAACAGAATGTTCTTTTACTCTTAGAAAGTACTCCTGGGGAATACAGTGTGACGATTGCAGCACTTTTCCCAAGTCCAATAAAACAAATACTAATGAGCTGCAAAAACAATGGAATGTGTCAGAAGTAGAAAACCTGGCTTTGACAGGACTCGGCCCTGAAACATGCACATAAAATCCAGTTTATTATTCACTGACAACCCTTAACATCCATAGGGACATCAGTGATGTGTGACGGCAAACGATATAATATTAAAATTCCCAATTTCAGTTCTGTAAACAGAACGTGGAACATTTGGGAAAAGTAGAAGTTTATAGATATTCCTATAGTGTGCAATATAGAAAGGATATGATTTGTCCTTGGCTTGGATTACATGCATAATCCATATAAAAGACAACAGTCATTAACCACCGCGGTCTTACGCCATTGTCTGGGCAATTAAAGAACTTTAACGTTTTGGGTCAAAGAAAATAATTGCTTTAATGAGATTTTGCATGCAAAGAAATGGATGTATGATCGCCATGTAAAATATTTATCGAGTGTACTGTACTTTTTCAGAAAGTATAGCCCTCTAGGGAGCAAGAGAAGTTTAACCATAATTAAAGACAGACGTCCTGTTTGTATATCATACACTTACAGATTTATTCTGGGGAAAAGCCAACCTGACTCTGTAAAACACCCTTTGTGTTCAAAAGGGTTACGGATCTAGAGTTAATACGTAACAATCCTCAAGTGCATATTTAAGGTTGTACGTTGATATGTAATCTGACAGTGCCTATCAAAAGTATACCACCCACTAGACCTTCCGTAAAATATAACACTCTTATTAGCAATTTCTATAATTTTCACAGCTCGCCGAACATTTATAGAAATTATTTCATTTTTTTTACTGTAGCTTCTGAAACTAATAGAAAACAATTCCTATATAATTTGGAAATATTACAATAAAAATTATATTCTCGCATACACCATAGACAGAAATGTTGTACTTACATATGTATTTAAGCTAAGATAACAAGTTGCGCTGTCTATAGAAAATACATGCAAAATGCTGCAAAAGAAATACTTAAAAAAATAAAATCTGAGATAGAAACAAAATGAACATTTACCCTACTGTAAGTAAGTAAAAGCGATAGTGCATATAAATTACATATGGTACTTAGTAAATACTGTTTTTGATCCAAAAAAGAGTAAAAGCCATCCCACCAGCGACAAGGTGTACCCTGTCAGGATGTTCCTAACCTTCTGTACTAAAACCTCACCTTGTGTAAAAAAAATGACCTCAATGTGAATAAAGGCCAAAAGAGACCGGGGCCCAAGAAAAAATACTTATCAGAAGAATCAATATTTTGAAGCTTTTGGGCCCCAATACAAATCTGTATCATAGTAGCCTAAAGACTATGTTCTATTTATAATAGTCGGGCTGTCTTATGTAGCTAAGGGGCCTATGGACCAGGAGGACCTACCACAATTATATGATTGGTAAGGTAGTTTCGTATAATTTTGATGCCAACCAAACTTAGGAAATTCTAAGCTTTTTAAGGATTCTACTGGCATAAGAAAACATTTATTTTAACCCACAAGATAGCACTAGTATGGTTGATGAGCTGTTTTTGAAATTGAAATTTTTCTACTATTTATGGTGCTTGGTTGCAATACCAGGCATAGCCTGTAGATAAGAATGATGGTGTTTCTGGGGAAACTAAATTCAACGCTATATTTCTGATCCAGAACAACATCTTTAAGAGAAAAGCCTTATAATAAATGCAATACCTACTGTATGTCTTATAATTGATATGTATAGTTGTTTAGTTTAAGTACGCTTCCTTTGAAAACTTTCGTAAGTCAAACCGTTTCCAAAAAAATATTGTATTCCAAATACCCAACTGTAACCTCAAGCAAGAAGTTTAGGTGAGGCCTTTCCCACAACAGAATGACTTTTATATGAGCCTGGAGAGAGATGACTTGATATAAGAGATGAGAAGCAGCTGGAACTATTGTATAAAATTCTCTGATAGTTTGAAGGTTTCGCTTTTGTGAACAAATAAATTGTGAAATGGTTGGAGATATTCTACTTTCATGTCTCTATTCAAGAGAAGCGGGAACTTCAGAGAAAATCTCATATGCTCAAGCCAACTGAGGTTAACTCTTCAATTGCAATTTTTCCAAAGAATTCTATCATGTATGTTTTTGGGGATGTTAAGCTGATAACAGGTATTATATATGTGGAATATGAATTTGTACCTACCTTACTTGAGGATACTTATACCTTTGGTTTGGATATCAAATATATTTTATTATGCTACATTTAAATTGGTTTTCAGTATGGAAATGCATAGTATTCTTTTAAGCACAATGTAGTAATATAAGCATTTCTGCCTATAGAACTGTACATGAAAAGAGCAGACCTGGAATGAAGAATGAGCTACACACGTGGTCAAGCCTTCAGGGAACTTGTTTTATAAAGAACCAATGTCAAAGGAGATCGTGGGATGTCTGCTGATCTGACAAGTTAACTAATCTGCCTTTTCCCTTTTCCATACAGTTTGCCCAAACATTGCCATATGGCATCATGTCAAGAGTTCCTCGGTGGATGTGCATGGCTGCCTTCATTTAGAAAAACATTTTAGAACTAGCAAGAAGCGATCATTTCTGAAATCGCCTCGTTTCCGAGGAGGAACAGAGAAGAAAACATTTAACAATTTCAATCAGAATTTCAAAAACAGATCTAGATTTCTCAAACCTTACATTTGGCTACCAAATAATCAGTAAATTTAGAATATATTAGATGAAATAGATTTTTTCGAAAAAAAAATGCTCCAAGCTAGATTCTTTCCATGTCTTACCTTCATTTTTGAAGCTGCGTACAATGTTGGCTGAAGGCATTGTTGTTCTGTCCATGGCAAACTTGTTGTAGAGTTCCAGCATGTACTCTGGTGGCTCCACTTTGACAGGTGCCTGCACCGGGATCCCGGAAAGGTTTAAGGTTTTCAAGAAGTCATCTTTCATAGTTTCCAGCAAGGAGTTGAAATCGACCCCATCCTGCTCAGAGAGGACTTCATCATATAAAAGCAAATCATCTTCCAAGCCCATGATGGGACTAGTCGATACACAATGCACCAGTAAACCTACGACCACGTATACCCGCAGGGCGATGGGATCCATTTTCAGTGATTGCTTCTGCTCTGGAATAATCTTAGCTGCCAGTGGTGTCCGGGGTGTCTGTTTTAATCTCTTGAGAGGACAGTCCTTTTGTCATCTGCAGTTGACAAGTATGGAAACACTCATCTAAAACTTGTGACCATTCTCTCTCACACATACACACTCCTTGCTCTCTCTTTCCCTCCCTCTCTCTCTTCTTCCCTTTAAAAAACGCCAGGTTTCACTAATTTGATAACATGTCCCTACAGCATCCCTGCTTCCCTTATCTCCCACACTAGAAGCGTCTCACCAGATTTCGCTGCTATCTCAGAATCCCACTTTTCCTAATGAGCATTTTGTAAACATTTCCATATTCTGACACTGCCTGTGAGATAGGCCAATTTTTCTCTCTGCTAAAGAGGAAAAAAAAGTTTGCCCTTGTTCTGCAGCTAAACTTCCCTGTTGAAGTCTGCCAAAGTTTCCCTCTGAGAAGTTTTATGTGATTTTTAGCTAGCATGCAAGAAGCATGTATAGGCTCAGAGTGAATGAATATATTTTTTCCAGGACAAATTTACATTACCGCGTGAAGCTGCTTTTCTGAAAGAGTATACGTTAAAGCTTAAAAAAAAATTGGATCTTCTTCAAAAGAAGGATGGGAACCGTTTTTTGTCTTAACTGTAATATTATGGAGGTCACAACCTTTTTCAGTGATACGTGGGCCTGCAAGTAATTTTCAGCAAATGAGACCTTTTATATCACAGATTTTCAGCAAATGAGATTCTGGTTATATGACTGAATGTGTTGACTGGTGAGAAAGACAACTCCCTGTGAAGATGAGACTTCCTTAGTATAGACGTAAGCAAATCTTCCCATAAATAGGGTTCCTCTCTAGCAGGATGTGTTGTAATGTCCTCACCACTTTAAGGAGCCTCTGAACCTTAAACCATATGTTTACTTAAGGAAAGTTTCCAAAAATGTCTTGACTTATTAGAAATGGCTATATATAAAGTAAAGTTATAATTGTTTGGTTGACACAATGACACAATTGTAAACCTAATTAAACAATTTTCTACCTGATAATTGATGAATAAATTAAATGCTTCAACACTACTTTTTTGTAACACTATTCTTGCCAAAAGTGATGAAATCCCAACAGAACCTTTAAAAGTCATTGGTGTCTGTTGGGTGTTATTGTGATCTATTGTGTGACAGATCCACAATACTTCCAGTACCAATACATCAACACCATTAAAATACCTCAACGTGCCTGGTCTAGATTGACATAAATCATCAAACAGCCAACAAACATAATAATCAAAGCAAATGATAACCAGAAACTTGGTTCTTACCTACTTGACACATTCAAAGATGTGGCTCACAGGAAAAGGCCTCAGCGTCTTGACAAATGCTGTGTTCCTCAGTGCACTTGATCATCCAGTCAGTTGTTATCTGTTGCCATGTAGATACAGCTATCATGGTTGCTGTAAGCTGGCAATAGAGGAAAATAACTGTGGTATAAAATCATTAGCTGTCAATCTAATTCACCTGACTTGACCTACAATGGCGGCGCACCAGTCCGAACATACAACCCTTACAGTACGTGTCCCTAAATAACCCTAATGCATTGGGACAAATAGCTCGAATCAGGTCATCACTGTTGCAATACTGGGTGCTTTTTTTTACTTTGTGATGTTATTTTTTGGTTTTACAGTTTAATTGGGCTCATGAGGACATTATTTATGGATCAACCTTTTTGAGGTGGGTGCTATGTCAGTGTAAGGAAGGTAGGGTTGATAGGGACTATAACGGGTGTATATCACCATTATTTTCTTCTATAGCTATTGGCTTGAAGCAAACGTGAAAGCTACATCTACCTGGCAACAAGAAGATGAATAATCAAGTGTGATGAGAAGGACTCCATTTGTCAAGACACTCAGGCTTGTGAGCCACATCTTATTATTAGGAGCCACAAGACAGATTTGAACAAGGCTGGACAAAGTTAAATGTTTCTAAAAACATTATAAGTCACATTGTAATAATAATGTTGTCATAGACAAAAGTACACAGGAAATAAAGGAAATCCTACAACTGCCATGACGAGGGGGAGCCGCGTTACTATTCCTTCTCTTCTATAAGGGCAGGTATTTTTTCACTCCTGATTAGGAGTGAAGAATTGTTTCTTTTTTTTTGCTTTGGTTTTCCTTTTTTCTTTATGTGTGCCAACCATGATCAGATTATAGGTTATAGATTACGAAGACCCTTGATAATTTTAGAACTAATAAACAGTAAAAAAATATTGCTGGGATACTTTACTTGGTAAAGCCTACATTTAGAAAGATTGTCCTGTACAAATAATGTCTTTCTGGGTATAAAACTGTGAACCAACATCCAAATAATACTTGCCTTCAGTTCACCACCCATCCTATATCTCCACACCCTTCTCATAATATATATCCACACTCATTACTGACATACACTGCACACATGACAGCATATACAGTCATGGGCGAAAGTGTGGGCACCCTTGAAATTATATTTCTCACTGAAGATCTTGGCTATTACACATGTTTTGTTATACACATTTATTTCCTTTGTGTGTAATGGAACAACACAAAAAAAACAGAGAAAAGTGCATTGGGACAAAATTGTGGGCACCCTCAACTTAATATTTGGTTGCACACCCTTTGGAATAAATAACTGCAATCAATTGATTCTTATAAGCATCAACAAGCTTCTTAAACCTCTCAACTGTGGAATTTTGGACCACTCTTATTTTGCAAACCGTTCCAGATCTCTCATATTGAAGGGTGTCTTTTCCCACCAGCAATTTTAAGATCTCTCCACAGGTGTTCTATGAGATCTAAATTGAGACTCATTGGTGGCCACTTCATATCTCTCTAGAGCATTGTGTCCATCCATTTCTGGGTGCTTCTTGAAGTACGTTTGTGGTCATTGCCCTGCTGGAAGACCCATGACCTAGGACGCAAACCCAGATTTCTGACACTGGACACTACATTGTGACACAAAATCTTTTGGTAATCTTCAGATTTCATGATGCCTTGCACACAGTCAAGACACCCAGTGTCAGAGGCAGCAAATCAACCCAAAAATATCTATGAACCTCCACCATATTTGAATTTAGGTAATGTGTTTTTTTCTTTATAGGCCTTATTCCGTTTTCGGTAAACAGTAGGATGATGTGCTTTACGAAAAAGCTCTATCTTGGTCTCATTTGTCCACAAGACGCTTTCCCAGAAGGATTTTGGCTTAATCAAGTACATTTTGTCAAACTGCACTCTATCTTTTTATGTCTCTGTGTTAGCAGTGGTATCCTTCTCGGTCTTCTGCCATAGCGTTTCACTTCATTCAAGTATTGACGGATAGTTTGCCCTGACACTGTTGCACCCTGAGCCTACAGGACAGCTTGATTGGGGCTGCTCATCCACCATCCGCACTTTTCTGCAGTTCAACCTTTTATCAATTTTTCTCTGCTGTCCTCGTCCAGGGAGATTAGCTACAGTGCTATGGGTTGTATACTTCTTGATTATGTTGCACTCCGTGGACAAAGGAACATCAAGATCTGTGGAGATGGACTGATAATCTTGTGATTGTTGATACTTTTCAACAATTTTGGTTCTCAAGTCTTCAGACATTTTTCTTCTCCTATTTCTGTTCTCCATGCTCAGTGTGACACATACAGATAGACAATGCTAAGATTGAGTTAACTTCTCCCCTTTTATCTGGTTTAAGATGTGATTTTCATATTGCCCACACCTACTTCTTGCCACAAGAGAGTTTGAACGAGCATCAAATCCTTGAAACAAAGTTGTTTAACCTCATTTTCGGAAAGGTGCCAACAATTTTGTCCAATACATTTTGGGGATTTTGTGTGAAATTTTATCCAATTTGCCTTTTTTCTCTGTTTTTTTGTGTTGTTCCAATACACACAAAGGAAATAAACATGTATTTAACAAAACAAGTGTAGTTGCAATAATTTTCTGGGATAAATGCTTCATTTTCTGGAACAATTTCAAGGGTGCCAACACTTTCGGCTATTACTGTAAAGTCCAAAAATAATATACAGTAATCAAAACACTGCCATGCACTGCTCACATAATACCATCACACACTGTTTCCAAAATACCATCATAGACTGCCTGTAGCCAAGGTCCAGATTACATTTCCTTACTTCATATAGTGCACTATTAGGAAAAACTAAACAATATGGGAGATGATCAAAACCATTTGATCTGAATCAAAATTGTGTCAAACATTTTGGAATTTGCTGAACAAAGAATTTCGGCAATTTGAGATTCACTTCATGTGAAATTACTAAAATGGCTGCAAAAATTTTACACATTGTTGAAGATTGCATGGGCCAGTGAAGGATCATGTGAGCTCTGGTGGGATTTCCACAATAGCTATCACATCACCTGGTATAGCACAGCCAATCAGGGGGAAACATAATAAGCTGTATAAAAGCAGAAGCAGAGAATGCAGCAACCATTTTGTGCTAAATCTGTATAGTGAGAGGACATCATAGCTCACAGTGTAGCCATAAAGTTAATGAGCAAAAACTACAAAACATTGAGGAAGCTATAGAGAAAGTGTGTCTGACAGCACAGTAATGAAGATTAGTGAGGCAAAGAGAATAATGACATACATTTTTTCAGGGTAATTTATCTGTAAAGTACTGCAGAATATCTTGGCACTACATAAATAAAATTAATATTATTATTATTTGGGGACTTTGTTGTACTTTTGATTTACCGTGAATTGTTCTGAGTTTCCTGGGAAAATTTGGTGGGCCTGGTGTATTTGAATTATTTGAATTTCAAAGAATGTGCTAATTTCTACAGTGTATATCATAAGTAGCATGAGGCACACAAAATAGAGCCCCATAATGTTATTCAGATGTAAGGGGGTGCACGGGGGTCCGTTTATGCCCTCGCTTCTTGCCCACGTTCCTGGTAAAGCGAGTACATCCCATATGTCTTGTAATGTTGTTATAATGTGTATTGCATTGTACCTATGTTTATGTGTTGTGAAGATATAGGGACAGTGTAGGACTTATACCAGTAGGGGGAGCACAGTAGAATAGAATAGGGAAATAGTTTGACCAATAGGATTAGGCTAGTTAGGGGGGGCTAACGAAGAGTTGTTGGGGAGCTTCCTAGAGTTAGTCAGTGAGTGCCGGGAGCCAAGAGAGTGCTGTCGTGTCTGGAGAACATTTAAGCCTAGGAGCTCAGCAGTCCAGGGCCTAAGAGCTGACAGTCACACTGTTGTGAAGGAATATCAGGGCAGCATAAGAATGGTAGCAGCTAACTTCATGGGAACAACCCTTAATGTCCGAGGCCTACTGCCTGGAAAGGATTGGGAGAGCCATCATTCAACTTCGCCTTCAGAGAGGGAAGTGGGCAGGGAACTCCTGAAGTGGGTTAGTCTGACCAGTCAGGAAGCAGCGGTACCGGCGGACACATTACAAAAATGAGATATTCCTGAAGGAGTGAGGGCCAGTACAGGGAACCGAATGATTATATTCTGCGAGGAATCTTGTGCTGTTTCTGTGACTAAACTGGATGAGCTGAGTAAAGTTGTTTTGCTGAAAATGAACCCGGACTCTGACTATCATTGTGTGATGCAGAAAGAAAAGGACCCCCCGGCCATGTGGAGCGGACCTCGACCTACAAGTGAGTGGATTACAATGTGTTAATGTGGAGGGGAGCCAGGGCATGCCAGAACTGCCAATGATAGCCACGACTACCACCCTGGCCCCCATTGCACAGATGCTACAAATGGAGCTACTGCCCCATCTATAATTTATTTGGATATGTTGCTTTCCGCAGTGCGTGCCCTACAAGTGACCATAGTTCTAGACAGAATAGAGGGTCCATAAAAGGAAAGTTGCCTATCTGATTCACTTCATGTAACCTTCTTGTATCTTTGTGTCGTGGCTCTTCCCTTCTTGAGCCCCTCTAACCTTCTCTACCCTTGTGTGATTATCTATTGCCTTGCCTTGTTTTCCGCTCTGTGACCTGACACTTCTCCGTCCCTGTCAACAGCATATACTGTGTATTACAGCTTGGACACTTAGATACATGAGATAGCAAACTCTGACAAACAGATCTGTGCGTCTTTAATCCAGTACAAATAAGCATAGAGTACAGCTGGCTTTCTGTGATCTATGACTGACACAAACAACAGTTGTACTTCTGCGTATAAAATATGTGATGTAATGACAAACAAATTTTTCATGCTTGGAATCTAAGTATACAAACCCACTTTTGATATGTTCTACTTCTTGAAAGCTACAATGTTTTCAACTAAATTGGAAGTTTGTGCTTTCGACAGTGTTGAAAACTTATCAACCACACCCAATGATAGCAGGAATTTTGCTTGTTGGACCAATATTAGCCCACCCAAAATCACAAGTAGATAATGATATCAGCTGAGAAAAATATGAACCTACCAAAATATGATCCAACCTAAAATGAAGTCTGTGCTAAGGCCCATCATCTAGTTTGTGCCAATTATAGTCTATAAAGACATTAGGCCCCTGAGGCATTAGCACCTAGGTGAGACTGTTCCCATTACACCCTCTATAGTAGCGCTAGGTCACTGTTCAAAAATTGGAAAGTGGTAATTGCTCCAGTTTAGACATTCAGATGTTCCATTTGGACAATGGATAATTGTTACCAGAAAGAAGTCGTCTGTGGGATCCATGGTAGGTTTTAACTATAAAATTTCCTTTAACAGGATCGGTCTCTTTTAATTTAGTGTCTTCACTTATGCAATCTCCTTTTTTTATCTTTCATGTCCTGCAGGGAGCTATTCTTGGACCTCTCTTATTTTACCTTTACACCTATGCATTCACCATTTATTTAATCAGCTATGGATTTCATTATCACCCAAATATTGATGATGCCCAAATGTGAAAGGCTTTTTATTGTGTTTCCACTTTTCTGAAATAACCTTTATCTCCTGCAATATTCTCATCATTAAAGAGGGATTCCCACCTCCAAGTACTATACCATTTTCAATATATGCATTATATTACATAGTTGGTTCTATCCTAACGTATTTTCATTGGCACTTTTGGACATATCAGGTCCTATGAATGTAGTAGTGTACCTTTATATGCACTTTGGGACATATCAGGTCCTATATTTGTATCAGTGTATTTTTAATGTATATATCAGGGCATACAAGGGCTTACTAAGGACAGCCGACTGTGTGCAGGACCATTGTTGTCTCATAGGGTGTCAACCTCCGCAGCTAGGCAGCATCAGCCTTTTGTATAGGTATGGAGTAGGGTAAAGTAGTGAATTTATCATCAATTCAGCAGTATCATTTCTATCTATTGCTAACAGGACATTGAGTTTGTACTATTTTAGTGTGTTTACATTTCTGCTGTTAGGCTAAGTTCACACTGGGCATCTGACACCTGCTGCCGCTAATAACAGCGAGAGCAGGAGCAGATGATGGGAGTATTCATCACCAGCTGCTCCTGCGCTGTAAATAAATAATTTAAAAAAACCTGTGTGAGTTCCCCTGCATTTTTGATAACCAGCCAGGCAAAACTCACAGCTGGGGCTGCATCTCTCAGCTGTCAGCATTAGCAAGGCTGGTTATCAAGAATAGAGGGATCCCCACACGTTTTTTTAATTAGAAAGCCGCACGATGCAGAGGTGAGTTCACCGCAGTTGAAATTCACCACAGTGAAATTCTCCTGGTGAACTCGCCTCTGCACCATGAGACTCTCTCATGGTGCTAGTGGGGATCTCACCAAGGTCATCACAGTTCAGCCCGGCTAGGAACGCAGCCTCAGTGATGTCACCGCTAGTTAATGATGCTGCACTCCCAGCAGCTCATTTACCACTGGTTCTCAGCCTGGATGGTCGCATCTTGGCACTGTGCAGGTTGAAAACAAGTTCTCCCCCAGACATTGATTACGGCATGGGATAGAAATACAGAGAGGTGAGGGAAATTGCTGTTTTATTATTTTTGGGTTATTACAGGAGAACGTGGGCTTCGGTGGAATTAGGCGAGGTTGCAAGTATGGCTTAATTAAGATTATTAAAGGAGTCTGTCTCATTTTTTCAATTAAAGGACTTTATTCTTGGTGTATGTGTTTTTATACAATGTGACGATGAGGGTGTTTTATTGATGCCTCTTCATTATTAACCTCGGGGTTTGATGTCACCTGACAATGCAAAGGTGACATCAACCCCACAAATATGAACCCCACTTGCCACCGCTACATTACAAGTTGAAAGAGTGAGGCTAAATGACAGAATTGGTGCATCTTATAGATGTGCCTTTTCTGGGGTGACTGAGAGCTGATGTTTTTAGCCTGGGTGGTATCAATGGCCCCTTCCCTAGGCTATTAATATCAGCCTGCAGCTGTCTGCATAGCCTTTGCTGGTTATTAAATATAGGGGTACCCTACGTCACTTTTTTTGAGGTCCCCTGTTTTAATAACCAGTAAAGGCTAAGTATATAGTTGTGAGCTGATATTAATAGTCCGTGAAGCTCCATGGGTATTACCCCCTTCAAAGGCTATAAACATCTGCCCTCAGCCATTGGCTTTCTCTCTGCTGGTTAAAAAAATTACGAGGGAGCCTACGCCATTTTTTTCAGAAAAATAATCTTTTATTAATTAAATACATGTACAGTAATTTGCACACAAACTGCACTAATTGTATTTGTCACAGACATCTATATATCTACCTATTCTATATGTATTTACTGTGTGTAATCCATCTCTTCTATCCTGTCAGCTCCTGCAGTGATTTTATACTATACGGCACATGATTTGCTGGCTTTTCTTCCATCTATCTGTGTAATATATATACATATATATGTGTGTGTAACTGACATCTATATATCTATGTATTCTATGTGTATTTACCTATTCTACCTATTCTATTCTAACCTTTCACGCTGTGATATTACTGTACGCAGCACATGAATTGCCGGCTTTTATTCTATCTATGTAATATAAATAATACATATTTATGTGTGCGTCACTGACATCTATATATCTATATATTCTATGTGTATATATCTATACTATCTATTCTATTCTAACCTGTCAAGCTGTAATTTTACTGAACACAGCATATGAATTGCCAGCTTTTCAAAGGATTTAGAGGTATGGTTCTACAGGAAGTATTTTTTTTTTCTCGGGGGGGCACTCAACTGTATTAGCATGCACAAAGAGACACAAGTTAGCCCCAAAAATGCATAAAAATGCACCAAAACCGCAACAAAAACCCACCAAAAGGGCACCTAAACATGCATTTTTGCAGCAGTTTCTTTCCTGCCAAGATATCAGGTTTTGCTGCAGAAAAAAAAAACACAGCAAAAACGCCCAGTGTGAACTTACCCTTAGTCCGGTTTTTAATGTACATTTAATAAAAGTATACGCTTTTATTATGGGGTTATCTGAATGTAGCATGATTTAGATTCAGAGACCCTGATTCCAGCAATTTGTAAGTTACTAAGTGCTTGTTGCAGTTTCAGTAAAATCAGGGTTTCATCATCATGAGATTATCCTATAGAACTAGTTGTCTATTGTGAAATAAATCAGATAAAATCAAC
>VIAB01006864.1:78593-89412 GCA_009801035.1 Oophaga pumilio | reverse complement strand
GTTTGTCATCAAGGGTGTAAGTACAATTAAGCTGTGTTCTATTGAATTCTAGAAGTAGGTCACCTGTAGCAGTTTTCTCAGCTTATTGGCAAGCTGGGAATTGTCCAGCTTGTCATTGCTTCATTCATGACCTGCTTCCATCATATGTATGTTGATCAGATAGATCATGGTGACTGGTATGAGCATGTTTAGATGAATGGGATGTAAATGATTCCTTTAGAACTTTAAAGTGACATGTTCAGAGACATAATGTTGTTGTAAAATAAAAAAAAAGCCATTACCTATATATTCATAGACTAAAATACCAGCCAAAAAGTTTAGACACTTGTTCATGCAGCGGTTTTCTTGTATAGAACCATGTACCTACACTACCTGTGTTACTCACCTGATGGTTGCAAACTTTGTAAAGGTTGGTGATTGGACAAAATGAAATCTTGACGAGACATGCCTGTTCATTGGAAGCCATTCCAGGTGACCACCTGTTGACCCTGGTAGAATGCATAAGTACTAGAGTAAAGCTGTCATCAGAGGGGGTACTCTGACACTAGTAGAACCATATTCTGGTGTTTGACCCCTTAGTGACAGGGACAAATCTTTGAAATATGACCAGTGTCCCTTTATGTGGTAATAACTCTGGAATTCAACAAATCCCAGTGATTTTGAGATTTTTTTTTTTATGTGGCACATAATTAATGATTATGGTAAATTTAGGTCAATAAGTTTTGTTTATGAAAAATATCAAATTTGACAAATGTAAAAAAAAATATCAACTTTCAAATTTTGAATGATTATCCCTTTAATCCAGATAGTCATATCATTGAAAGACATTAATAAATAACATTTCCCTCATGCCTGCTTTAAATCGGCAACATTTGTAAAATGTTTTATTTTGTTTGCATTTTTGGAGGCTTAAAAATGTAGCAGTAATTTTTTCATTTTTTCAAGGAAATGTACAAAATTTACTTTTTAAGGACCTATCGATGTTGGGGGTCCTATATATTGGGAAATCCTCAAGTGATACCATTTTAAAACTGGCGCCCCTCAACATATTGAAAACTGCTAGTTTATTAACCCTTCAGGTGATTTTCAGGAATTAATGCAAACTGTCATGACAGAAATAAAAAATTGTATTTTTACCACCTAAATGTCGCTAACTTCTGAACAGGCCGCTGTAGCTGGGAGACTTTAACCCCTTTCTGCCATTGGACGTACTATTCCGTCCATGTGACCTGGGAATTAATTCCCATGGACGGAATAGTGCGTCATAAGCGGGCCGCGCTCAGTGACTACCGTTGACATCACTGAGGCTGCGCATACTCCCGCCTGACCCGCGGTTATCTGACAGCGTGTGAAAATGTTCAGAGACTTTCCCATGCTAATCAGTTCATCTCCGCTCAGGCTGGGAGGCTGCGCAGGCAGCTTTTCCTTCATTCCTCCGTGGTTTACAGCTGGGCTGGTATCTATACTATGTGTATACATGTATTCTATCCTATTTTAACCTGTTAGTGTGAAATGAAAACGAATCTGTCAAAAAACTGATGCGTCGGATCTGTTACAAAAGCGAATCCGTCACATCAGTTTTTCACAATCTGCAACGGATCCGTCGAGCCAATGGATTGTGACTGACGGCAAAAACCTGATGTGTGAAAGGGGCCTTAGATGGCTTTTTAACCACACTTTATCCTAGGGCATGGCAGAACTGCTAACCAGACTAACAGGCAATCCCTGCATGTGTTGCTGCCGTTGAACAGACGTGAGACATGCAGCTGCAGAAACACAAACATATTTTTCGGGCATGCCGAAGACCCAAGCATGCTCGGAAAACACTTTAACTGATCAAGTTCACTCATATCTACTGATGACATTAATGTTTCTTGAGTAATAGGTGAGTCACGTGTGCACAGGCAGGTCTTTCAGTAAATGAACAATTTGGAACAGATTTTTTATTTTTTTTTCCACTTTAGGGTATGTGCACACGATGCAGATTTGTCTGCAGATCCGCAGCAGTTTTCCATGGGATGTTCAGTAACCATGTTATCCTATGGAAAACAAAAACGTCTGTGCACATGCTGCAGAAAACTCCGTGCAGAAATGCAGCGGTTTATTTTCCGCGGCATATCAATTCTTTGTGCAGATTCCGCAGCGTTTTTACACCCATTCCATTATAGGAATCTGCCGGTGTAAAAACGCAGGGCAAATCCGCAGGAAAAACATGCAGATTTTGACCTGCGGATCCTACCAAAAATAGCAGATTTCGGGCGGAAAATTCCGCACGAATCCGCAACGTGAGCACATACACTAATGCTACAAATAAGATAAAATCCTTTTTTTTTTTTTTTTTTTTTTTTTTTACTAGCTGTAGCTGACTGAATGAAATGCTGGCCACACACTAGATTGTTGTCTAGTTCCACTGACTGTACTGATTTGTATTGGCCTCTTCTGAACTCTTGCCTTCTATAGACTTTAAGGCTATTTGCAGACGTTGTGGATCCGCAGTGGATTTTCAGCGCAGAATTGCAGCAGGTCCGCAAGTGTTTGACCAAGCAATGTTAAGCAATGAGAAAAAAAAATTGCTGTGCACATGCTGCGGAAAATTCCGCACTGAATCCTCAGCGGTTTATTTTCCGCGGCATGTCAATTATTTTGCAGAATCGCTGCGTTCCTACACCCATTGAATTAGTGAAATCCACAGGGCAAAAAACGCATGAAAATCCGCATAAAAACGTATGGATTTTTACATGCGTTTTCTGCCAAGAGAGGCAGAGTCTGCTCAGGAAATTCCACAGCCCAATCTGCAATGTGTGCACATACCCTTATAGACATTTGCATCAGATCTGTTGCATATTAATACCCAATCCTCCTGTTCCAAGAGGAGATAAGCCATAGGAGTCTGGCAGCAGCATACTCATTGTTCTGAACAAATGTACATGCTACGGGGTGTGCGTCCGTATAGGCATTGATGAGGAAATGGTCTTGTAAAATACTGTACATTGGCATTTCCAGAAGGTGAACACAATAGATTGATTTTTAAAATAAAATGAATTCCCCCACTTGAGTAAAATTTCTGAAACTTGCTATCTGAATGCACTCATTGGCAAAGTCAACAATGTAAGACCTCTGTTTCACACATCATTTTTTTGCAATCGGGCACAATCTGTCAAAGTGTAAAAAAGACGGATCCGGCTTAGGGTATGTTTCCACGTTCAGGAAACAGTCCGGAATTGCTGGGTGTTTGACGCTGTGCGTTGGCGCAGCGTCAAACACGCAGCGTCCAGATGTTACAGCATAGTGGAGGGGATTTCAAGAAATCCCGTCTCCACTATGCTGCAAAACACGCAGGCAGAAGACCTGCGTTTCCGGACATGCAGCGCGTCTTTTTAGACCGCAGCATGTCCTATTCCCTTGCGGCGACGCTGCGTCGCCGCAAGGGAAATAACACAGGGCTATGTAGCCCTGCGGTCATTCCGGATGTGTTCCTGAACACATCCGGAATGAGCGCACGTACAGAAGGGGGCGGTGCTTTGGGCGGAGCGGACTTTCTGCTCCGTCCAAAGCGCTGTGTTTCCGGACCATGGAAACACAGCCTTAGATTGCAAAAAACTGATGAAACGGATCTGGCACGAACTTTTTAACCGAGAGAGAGATTGCACAAAAGACTGATCCGGTCCCATAGACTTGTATTGTTTCTGGCCGCCTGATGTGCCGTGTCAGGCGTTTCTGCCAGAAAAAAAAAACGTTGCATGCTGCATCCTGTCGCCGGAATTCAAATCTATGATGGATCCGGCAAAAAACGGACTAAAGGCAATGACATGTGGCGCAATCCGGCGCTAATGCATGTCAATGAGAAAAAAACTGATCCGTTTTTTTGAAAAACTGCTGGATCGCGCCTGACGGGAAAAAATGGATGTGTGAAACTAGCCTAACAGTTGCACTTCTGACCAGTAAAGTATCAACCTTCACTTTATGGGCATTTTGTAGGAGCTGTTTGCTTCTGCTTCTTGAGTCCCATTCAGATAGGTGTATTCAGTCAGTTTGTCTGTGTACAATGCATAATACTGACATATCGGTCTGTGATGCACATTATTTTCCACACTGAAAAAAAAAATTACTTAATGCAGACTCATCAATTTCGCAGACATGGTACTACTTATAGAAGCAGCATCTGCCACCTTGCAGACAAGTGCACAAAGCTGCACATGAACCTGGTTTCTTCCACAACTTGTGAAGTGACTGGTCTGGGAAGAGCCTCTGGAGGTTCTGATCTGCTTATCTGGTGTTTACTTCCTGTCAACCCACACCTAATTCCCACTCATTCCCACTCAGCTCATCCCTCCCTGTAGTAAACATCTGTGTCTAGACAGGGCCTGGAAGTAAATGCCAATCAGGACTGATAAGTATCAGACTTGGAGCTGCAGGATTCTGGTAAGGGCGAATATTACTTTGAGGTTTTTTTTTTTTAACTTTTTAAATAAAAGAAAAAATCTGCTGGAATCCCCCTTATACAGTTTCATACAAATCGTAAACTCCTTTACTTCATTATATGGGCCAGACAAAATTTTGTTGGCACCTTCAAGTTAATATTTAGTTGCATTCTTGTTGGAATAAATATTTAATCAATCACTTCAGAAAACAATCGACAAGCTTCTTACACCTCTGAACTGGAATTTGGGCTACTCTTTTGCAAACTGCTCCAGGTCTCATATTTGAGGGGTACCTTCTCCCAAAGAAATTTTTAATCTCTCCACGGGTGTTCAATGGGATTTGTAACCAGACTCATTGATGGCCACTTCAGAACTTTACAGAACTTTGTTTCCATCTGGTTCTGGATGCTTATTGAAGTATGTTTGGGGATATTGTCCTGCTGTAAGACCATGACCTAAGATGCAAACACAGCTTTGACGCTGGGCACTACACTGCAACCCAAAATCCTTTTGCTAATCTTCGGATTTCATAATGCCTTTCACACTGCATCCATTGCCAGAGGTGGCAAACTAACCCCAAACTATCTTTGAACCTCCACCATATTTGACTGTAAGTACTGTTCTTTTCTTTGTAGGACTCATTCCGTTTTCAATAACCGGTAGTATGATGTGCTTTACCAAAAAGCTCTATCTTGGTCTCCTCTAACAGATGCTTTGACAGAAGTATTTTGGCAAATTGCACTTTAGCTTTTTTCTATCAGCAGTCGGGTCCTTTGTCTCCTGCTGTAAGATGTAATTTAATGTCGATAGTGTGCATCCGTTTCAGCTTAAACTGAGCCTGCAGGACAGTTTGAATTTCTTTGGGACTTGATTAGGGCCATTTGTCCACCATCTGGACTATCCTGCATTGCAACCTTTCATCAAGTTTTCTGATGTCCAGGGAGGTTACAACCCATGCCACTGTAGCTAAACTTCTTGCTTATTTTGCACACCATGGACAAAGATACATTAAGAGCTCTGGAGATGGACTTATAACTTTGAGATTGTGATTTAAATAATATTAGTACTTGAGTCCTCACATTTCTCATTCTCCTTTCACCATTCTTAGTGTGGCGCATACAACAATGTAAAGACTGAGTCAACTGCTCCCCTTTTTTATCTGATTTCATGTGTGATTTTCATATTGCTAACACCTGTTACTTGCCATGGGTAAGTTTGAACGAGCATTACATGTTGAAACAAAGTTGTTTACCCACAATTTTGAAAGGATGCCAACAATATTGTCCAGCCCATTTTGGGGACATTGAGTGAAATTATGTACAATTTGTAGTTTGTGTTTTTGAGTTCCAATATATGCCAAGTAAACAATTAATTGCAGTAATTTTCTTTGAGAAATACTTCATTTTATGGAACAATTTCAAGGGGCCAACACTTTTGGCCCTGACTGCCAATCTCCAGGCAATGTCACAGGAAACATTGACACTTCCTGTCACAGGCTACAAAGCAGTAATCATTAGCCCACAGCATGTAAGTGAAGAGCACAAGATCTTTTACACATTGTGAGTTCTCTACTTGGCGTGCCCCATCAGTCAGCATAGCTGCAGCCACCAGTGAGATTTCTTGTAGCAGCAGGGGAGCTTCTTCAATACTGATCTGTTCTGCTCTCCTCTCCAGTGCTACAATGAGCACCCAGCTCTCTGGTGGAGCAGCTCATGCTGGCTTCTCTACCAATCAGTGATGTCAACACTATTGCCGAGCGGAGGGCTTGGCTCCAGCTCCCTACAGACATCTGCTGCTCCTGCTACTAGTCCGGTCAGGAAATCCTAAGCCTTTGCACCTGCCCAATTCAGCCGCATGCACTCTGAGATGAAGGGTGGTATTGTAAAATATATTCGCAGTGACTGGTGCCGCCCCTTGCGACCTGCTGCCTTAGGCGCTGGACCTCCAGTGACAAATGCAGCCCTGAAAATGAGTATTAAAGGGGCTGTTCACTACTGGACAACCCACTCTTAAATGCTGCAGTGCCCCCAAATAAAATGAAACTGCCTCCCTCAAACCTGTTTTGCCAGTAAAAATACACATGTCTGATTTTACAGGCACACAGTCCACAAAAAAACTAAATGGGTGAACAGCTGCAAATATTGTGATGGTGGTGTTCTATCAGTAAAAATCACTGATGGACCACAGATTTCTGAATGAGGCTTAAGGATAATTTGTCTTGTGCTTTATACTGCACTAGCCACAAACTGCTCTCTAAATGAGGTGACTAGTCAGATGAGCCCCCTGCTGGCTTCTCCCTAGCTCCTTGGCTAGATGAAGCGATCTGTTTACCCACATGGGGAGAGATGTCTGTCTAGATGAGCATTTCATAGTAAAACATGTCTGTAATGAAGGAGGAGCTCTGATTTATGCTGCTTGTAGTCTGGACAACATGTATCATAAGACTGTTGTGCCAAGTCTGAAACATGAACCACATCTTTAGTCTCATTGGTATATGCACTTGGGACTACAGGAGCCTTTGACGCGTCCCATTCTAAAGCCATACATACAAGGTGCGTTTATTAGAGATTTCCTCTGAACCACTTCCTTTGTACTGAGAGAGCAATGACACTTGGCACAGTTATTAGTCCTTCTCTACATAGTTGCCACCTAGGGATACTCGCTTCTCAATCTCCTTAAACACCTCGCTTGTAGAAGTCGACAGGTTACTCCAAAAGACACGTTGTGACTTCGGAAATCAGTCTCCTCATCTAGAAAATGCCTGCCCTTCAAAAATAACTTCATTGTTGGAAAAAATGGTGAAAAAAACAGTCCAATGGGCAAAATGTGAGTTGTGAACTGGTGCATTGTCTTCAGAAGGCAGACCCTTTGAGCATGCCACGTCTCTTGGTTTTGATGGCCTCCCACAATTTCCGCAGCATTGAAGCATAGTATGCCCCAGTGATCAGGTTACCTTTTGCTAGGAAATCCATCAGTACTCCATGCTGGTCCAAAAATACTGTGAGCATGAACTTGCCTGCTGAGGGTAGGGTACGTACCTTCTTTGGAGGCGGTGAGTCATGATGCTTCTATTGCATCGACTTGACTTGAGTCTCAGGATCATAGTGATGGACCCAGCTTTCATTCTGTGTGATCTGTCTGTTCTCTTGGTTTCCATGGCACATTGTCAATAGAGCTTGAGCGCATTTAACTTGTTCCTTCTTTTGGAAAGATGTGAGCAGCTGGAGAATCCAGCGAGCGGATACCTTATCCATGTGAATATGGTCTTGATTTTTTTTCTATGGACCCCATAGTAATCTTAACATTTTGGGCTACACGGTGATTTTCCAAAATGGCGACCTCCACTTGCTGGATGGTGTTCATCAATAATGTGGTCGCCTTGGAATTGGATCGGTTTGCACCAAAGTCCGACCACATTTGAATTAACTGTGCTAGTTCTTGACTACATCATATGATGGGGAATCATCACCATAAACCTTTCATTTCATCGACCGTTTCCTTTGGTGTGCGGCCTTTCAAGTAAAGGAACTTGATGACTTACAGTCCATTATCAAACCTCACACCACTTCAGCACCTGTAAAATCAAAACCGTTATCAGTTCTGAGTTGCAAATTGGCAGGTAACCTATAGAGGACTTGTATCATTACACATGTGCAGTTTCAGCTTCCTGTGATAAATAGAAGTGGGTGAGGGGAAATCTTAAGTGGGTTCTCCACTACTACACTACTAAGACAACCCCTTCTTGAACTAAAAGTTTGTCCCTGATGAAACAAACCTATACTCTCCCGTACCGAGTCCATTCCAGCAGTGACTGCACTTGCAGTCCCAGTTTGCTGATGTAGTGGAATGACATGTGGTGCCCAATCAGCGCTGGCGTCTGTCCCCGTGTCCTATCGCAGGGTTCCCCAACTCCAGTCCTCAAGGCCCACCAACAGGTCATGTTTTCAGGATTTCCTTAGTATTGCTCAGGTGCTAATTTCATCACCTGTGCAATTTAAAGGAAATCCTGAAAACATGACCTGTTGGTGGGCCTTGAGGACTAGAGTTGGGGAACCCTGTCCTATCGAACTGAAGAGGAAGTCTGAGATTGGCTGCAGCCCGGACTTCCGCTTCATGTTCAGTTTGTACAAAGGTGGGGACAGTGATGCAGCGTTGATTGGGCGCCGTTGTCGCAGCATCACAGCACCGGGACAGAGTTTCGACATAGCTTGTATGTAGCTATAGGTTTGTCTTATTGGGGACAAATCATTTAGTTTAAGAAGGCGTTGACCTAGTAGTGGACAACCCCTTGCAGATGCAACTATACTAGATGTCTATTTTACTTTAACCCCTTAATGACTGCCAATACACCTCTTTACTGATAGAAGGCAATTTCTTTGATGGGCTAAAATGTAGTGTAATTTTTCTAATAAAGCTAATGCCCTGCTGCAGTTGCCACAATCATTCCATACACAAATTAAGGCCATTTAACTCTCTAGATGCTGCTGTGAATCGAAACAGGTGGCATCTAGATGGTTAACAGAGGGCACCCACTAATGAGGGTTTGGTGCCATGGCAACTGGAGGCCAAGTAATGTTCTATTTAAAGGGAATCTGTCACCTCATTTTTGGGATATAAGCTGTGGCCACTGCCATTAGGGGCTTATCTACAGCATTCTATAATGCTGTAGATAAGCACCCGATGTAACCTGAAAGATAAGAAAAACAAGTTAGGGTCCCGTCTCACATAGTGAGATCGCTGCTGAGTCACACGTTTTGGTCTCCCGCTTCGTGTGGCAGGTAGGAGACCAGCGATCAGCTGGTAAACAAGGTATGCATCGGGTTTCCAGGCGCAGGGCTGTGCCTGGAAACCCGATGTGTACGTTGGATACCAGCGCGCTGCTGCAGGGGAGCTGGTAACCAAGGTACACATCGGGTTTCCAGGCAGCTCCTGGAAACCCGATGTGTACCTTGGTTACGGGCTCCCTGCATCAGCGGGCTGGTATCCAATGTACACTGCGGATTACTAAACGACGTTACCCGCAGTGTCGCTGCCCTGATCGCTGCCTGTTTGGCAGCTCAGCAGCGATTAAGTAGCGACACACCAGCGATCCTGACAAGTTCATATCGTTGTCGGGATCGCTGGTGTCGCTATGTGAGACGGGGCCCTTAGAGTATACTCACCCGGGGTCCGGTTCGATGGGCGTTGCAGGGCCAGGTCCAGTGCCTCCCATCTTAATGCGATGACGTCCTCTTCCTTGCTTCTGTCGCTTTTCCAGCGCAGGCACACTGATCTGTCCTGTTGAGGGCAGAGTAAAGTACTGCAGTGCACAGGCTCTGGGAAAGGTCCTGTGCACTGCAGTACTCTGCTCTGCCCTCAACAAGGTAGATAAGTCTGCGCAAGAGCATGACAGAAGCAATGAAGAGGATGTCATCGCTAGAAGATGTGCGGGCCTGCGTGCGTGATCTGTGTATGTGCGGCAGTGTGCGGGCCTGTGTGTCTCCGCGTATGCAGGCATCGTCGAATGGGACTAAAAGTCCCATCCGGCTATGCCTGCTACAGTGACAGTGACTGACACATTAGCCAATGATGGGACAGTAGTAGTCCCATCCGGCTAATGTGCTGAATGTAAAAAAAAAAACAAAACATACATTACATATAACATACACATGACATACAGAACATAGAGTATATACTCACCTATTCCTCGATGCCATCCATCTGTGTATCGCTTTGCCTCTGCCGCTGGGAGAGAATGACGTCACTACAGTTCATTCTCTCACGGCAATACAGGGTGAGAAAATTCCCACGCAGCATTGCCATAAAGTGAGAGAATGAACTTGGGTAACCTCAGTGATGCACTGCAGGAGCCATTGTCTCCTGTCAGTGCATCACTGGGAGGCCCTACAGAGCAGTGGCATCACCTGATGTCACTGTTCTATAGGGGAGACCGTCGTGGGACACGTTATTAATTGGACTGCGTCGGACAGGGAGTATACGGTTTTATTTTACATTTAATTACAGGAGATCGAGGGCGTTGCTTCTATCTGAGCTTATAATAAAGATATGAAAACTGTGTTGTGTTTTATTTCATTAAAATAATTTATTCTTATGCGTGTTTTTTTTTTTTTTAACCCTTAATATAAGATTAATAATGGATAGGCGTCTTATTGACGCCCCTTTATTATTAACCGGGCTTAATATCACCTTACAATAGCAAGGTGATATTAACCCCTTATTACCCCATATCCTACCGCTACAAGTGAGTGGGAAGAGAAGGGGCTAAGTGCCGGAATTGGCGCATCGTACAGATGCGCCGATTCTGGGGCAGCTGGGTGCTGGTATTTTTAGCCAGGGTGGTGCCAATATCCATGGCCCTTCCTAGGCTATGAATATCAGCCCACAGCTGTCTGCCTAGC
>VIAB01006863.1:79080-107678 GCA_009801035.1 Oophaga pumilio | reverse complement strand
CAGTGGTGTGTGCTACAGGGAGACCTGGATCTTCAGGGACAACAGGGATCACCCTCTCGGTCTCTGTACTCCAGTCACTCAGGTGGTGGTTACAGATAGACTCATCTCCAAGGGGAGTCCCATGGACATTCACAGCTTTCAAGGTGGTCACAACGGACGCCAGCCCTTGGGGGTGGGAAGCCCACCAAGACACACTATTGCTCCAGAGTCCCTGGGCCCAGGAGGAAAGAAATCTATCCTCAAATGACTGGGAGCTCTTAGCAATCGAAAGAGCACTAATAAGACTTCTACCTCAGCTAACCGGGCATCATGTGAGAGTCCTATCGGACAACCGGACAGCGGTCGCATATGTGAACCACCAGGGGGGTACCCGTTCTCGGTCACTAATGACGATAACGGAGAGGATTATGACTCTGGCAGAACATCATTTCCGCTCATTATCGGCCCTGCATATCAGAGGGGTAGACAACCAGAAAGCGGATTTTCTGAGCAGGAACCACTTGAGGCAAGGAGAATGGTCGCTAAAAGAGTCCGTTTTTCAGCAGATAGTGCTCATGTGGGGAAAACCCAGCATAGATCTCTTTGCCTCAAAAGCCAAAAAGAAAGTGCAGAAATTCTGCTCCCTGAGTCCAGCAGACAAACCGTTGGCAGTGGACGCTTTCAGGATAGACTGGTCAGCAGGACTTCTGTACGCCTTTCCTCCAATATGCCTTATTCCAGCAGTTCTGAGGAAGATCAGGGAGGACAAGGCCAGAGTGATTGTAATAGCCCCCTTCTGGCCGAAGAGGCCATGGTTCTACTGGCTGAGAATAATGTCAGTAACAGACCCATGGGTACTCCCGGAAGACCAGGACCTTCTAACACAGGGTCCCTTCAGTCACCCTCAGAAGTCTGGGCTGCATTTGACAGCCTGGAATTTGAAAGGTCACTGTTAGAAAAAAAGGGGTTTTCAGCTGGACTGATATCCACATTACTCAGTAGTAGAAAGCCAGTGACTACAAAAATTTACGGGAGGATATGGAAGAAATTTTTGTCCGTCTCAGGGCCAATACGGGAAGGGGAGGTCCCGATAGTGGCGATACTGGAGTTCCTGCAGAAGGGTCTAGAGCTGGGGTTAGCTGTCAGTACCCTCAAAGTTAATGTCTCAGCCCTGGCAGCATTGTTCAACTGTGACCTGACAAACAATAGATGGGTGGCTAGATTTATCCGGGCCTGTAATAGAGCTGATTCTGTTCCTTCCCCTGCTCCTCCACCATGGGACCTAAATTTAGTTTTGTCAGCCTTGACGGAAAGCCCCTTTGAGCCTTTAAATGCAACATCAGATAAGGTACTGACATTGAAAACAGTGTTGCTAGTGGCGCTCACATCAGCCCGTAGAGTTGGAGATTTACCCGCGCTATCGGCAGACTCTCCCTACACTCAGGTCATGGAGGATAGGGTGGTGTTGAAGTTAGACCCAGCATATCTTCCGAAGGTAGTGTCAAAATTTCATAGGGCTCTGGAAATAGTGCTACCATCCTTTTGTCCTAACCCTAACAACAAAAAGGAAGAAAAACTACACTGCCTAGACGTTAGAAGATGTATCCTGCAGTATCTAGAGGTGACAAAACACTGGAGAAAACAGAGGGCTTTATTTGTCTCATACCAGGGGGCAAGTAAGGGCCTAAAAGCCTCAAAACAGACGATAGCTAGATGGTTGAGAGAGGCCATTATGCTAGCATATAGTAGTGCAGGCAGGGCTGTTCCTGAGGGTCTACAAGCCCACTCTACAAGAGCCATGGCGACATCTTGGGCAGAGAGAGCAGACGCCACAATCGACCAGATTTGTAAGGCGGCCACTTGGTCCTCTCCGTCAACATTTTTCAAACATTACAGATTAGACTTTTCTGCTACCTCTGATCTCACATTTGGGAGAAGAGTGTTACAAGCAGTGATCCCTCCCTAAAGAGAATACAAATCTCTGTAACTCTCTCGTGGTGTCGTCATGTGTGGTGGAAAAACACGGGTATTACATACCTGGTAATGTGTTTTTTCAAGAGACATGACGGCACCCTTATATTTCCGCCCTTTGATCACGTCATTAGTTGGGTGCATTATTAGTGTTATACACTCCCTTGGGTGTTGGTGATTAGAATTGTAAAGGATGTATTATTTATATGTAAACTAACCTGCGGAGTTCCTCTTGTGCTCTGTAAAACAACTGATGCGGAGAGAGGAGCCGTCCCTTTTATCTTGAAGGTTTCCTGTCCTTGAAGGGCGGATCCCCTCTCTCATGGTGCCGTCATGTCTCATGAAAAAACAAATTACCAGGTTTGTAATACCCGTGTTTTTCCCCCCTCCCCTAATCTCCACCCACAGAGACTCTACATCTTCATTAGATTCACATATCACGCAAGATGGGTTTTAAGGATGATTTTACATATAGACACACACCCCCACCTCGCTTATTTTTACGGTCATTTCTAAACAGACTATAGCCTGTAAATTAACCGCCCAGTCGTGGTTCTCATCCAGCCAAGTCTCAGATATCCCCACCATGTCATAATTATGTTCCAAAGTCAAAGCATTCACTGGAAAGTGTAGCTCTTGCGGATTCAGTATGATTATGTATGTTCACCATGTAATGCCATATATTTTTCCTTTTTGATTTATATAATGCCTCAATAATATAGCACCCTTTTTCTTTTTTCTATTGTAAAGATTACTGTGCGTGCTTAAAGGGAACATATTATATGCGTCTTACTGCACGTCCCTATAACCCCTTTATATCCTCAGAGTAGAGGCTATACCTCTTAAAAGTAGTTTTAGAAAGGTCCTGTGCTGCAGGCATGTCTGTGAAAAGTAGTCCAATGGGTGTCTTTGGACTGCTTTCAGCACCACCTAACTGCCTGTAATCCTCCTCCTCACTTGATTGATATCTCATATCTCTCACGCTGCAGAGGCAGGTTCACCGCAGTTCAAATTCACCGCAGTGAATTTCACCCGGTAAACTATTAATCACCACACATGGATTACGGCGTGGGACAGAATGTTGGACAGGTGAGGGATATTGTTTTTTATTTTTGTTTTATTTCAGGGGACGAGGGACTTTATTCTTGCTCTGTGTTTATTTACAATATAATTTTAGGATCAGTAATGGAGCGCCATCTTATCCGTGGGCTTGATGTCACCGAACAATACAAAAATGATGTCAACCCCACAAATATTTTCCCACTTGCCACCACTACAGGGTAAGAAGGAAGAGTCAGGCAAAGTGCCAGAATTGGCACATCTAATAGATGTGCCTTTTATGGACAGCTGCAGGCTGCTATTTTTAGCCTGAATGGAGCAATATCCATGGCCCCTTACCAGCCTGAAAATACCAGCCCCCAGCTGTCTGCTTTAGCCAGGCTGGTTGTCCAAAATGGGGGGGTCCCTATGCTGGGTTTTTTAATTATTGAAATAATTATTACAAAAAAAAAGCGTGGGGACCCTCTATTATTGATAACCAACCTTGTTAAAGCTGACAGATGAGGGTTGCAGCCCCCAGCTGTCAGTTTTCCCTGGCTGGATATCAGAAATACAGGGGAACCCACAACTGTTTTTTTTTTATTATTATTATTTAGAGCGCAGGCATCGGCTAATAAATACTCCCATCAGCTGCGGCCTGCTCTCACTGTTATTAGCGGCAGCAGGCGGCATCTGATGGGGTCTGCCCATGTCTGTAAATAATCTCTATATAATCAAGTGAGTCTGAGAAAATACATTTTGGGTTATTAATTTTGCTTTATTCATGTAAAGCAGCAAGTGTGGTGAGGAAATGTACTTTGTTCTGTTTTTATGGATGCTGCTCATAAGGCCACATTCCCACTGAAACAGCTTTATAAGACAAACTTGAATACCTGTCTACATGCCTGCAGCACAGTGTGTAAAAGCATGCAGTTATCAAGATATTTATTTTTTCAGACCACCGACTAGAATAATGAAGAGGTAATCTGAGTGACTGAGCGTGGAAGAAGGCCTAAGAATTTTGTAGTGCCATTGATTTTAATTTGAATGACAGCTGGTGTCCGCAAGATTAAATGCATTTCTATGTATTCCTTCACAATGCAGCTACATTAATCAGCTGGGCTACAACTACAATCTGTCAACTAGATCACTTTTCCGTTATTCTAGTGGTTCATCTGTAGTCCAGGCATTGCCTTATTCTATGATAAGTTTATTCTAATGTTGGTGCTGTGTTACAGTAGCTAATGGTCGTGATTGTAACCTTCCAATATGTGGCTAAATGGAGAAGCAGTATATAAAGTACCATGAATGAGATCTAGTCCCTTCAAGACAAAGCATTAACATCTTCCCCTAGTGCACAGAGCCATCTGACAAATCTATGAATAAGTTACTCGCAAAAGTTCTGACCCTTTATTTCTCATTGAAATGGGGCATTTGAATATTAAAATAATATCAGTCTTCATTTATGCTGCACCATTAAGATTACCTATCAGGACCTGTAGTGACCTCCACGTTTATATCCATTTTGGTGTGAACAGTTCAGGGTAGATTTTATCTAATGATGTGGAAAATGTTAAAATTGGACACTTTAAAGTTGTCTAGGGCAGAGCAAAGGACATCTCTGGCCCTGGAGAGCCCCAGTATTTAGCACTTTAATGGTTTCCCCATACAGCTTATTCCTGGGGGTCCCAATAGCATAACTCCTCTCCATTAGCTTTGTTTTTCAGGGGACTCGTGTAGCAAAAAGCGATTATTCAAAGGCAACAACTCATTTAAAGGGAGCCTGTCATCAGATTTTTTTGAACTCTGACATGCTACAATATGTAAACATTGAATGTATGAAATTGGAACTGCATTACTGCTGTAGAAAACATATTAAAAAATGAAGCTACTTGGCACACAAATTGGCCAATTCTTGTTAGCGCAACAGCTAGTGACAAAGCTTACCCCTTTGTTGGGACGCTAACGATGCCTTTCCCGGGCTAAAAGCCTACAATTATATTAACTAGTAGGATCAAGCTCTACTTAATTTAATTTGTTAGTTACATAGAGTTACATAGCTTGCACTTGTTCTCTTTTGGTTTTGGAAGTGCAGGTCAATTTTTTTTATGTTTGTAGTGTATGTCCGCTGATTAAGCACTCCCTTTGACTGAGTACTCGACTCCATTTTTAACCCCTTCCCAACATGAACTGTACATGTACGACACTGCAGGGACTACGTTCCTAAAAACTGCAGTACATGTACGGCACCACGACCGCGCAGGCTTACGCTGAGCGCTGCCACCATGGGGTGCGGGTGTCAGATCTATGCGAGAGCTGACACCCTGCAGCAAGGCCCATGATCAGTGCCAACACCAATCGCTGATGTTTAACCCCTTTTATGCGGCTGTCAATAATGACAACGCCATTGAGGAGCATCACACAGGGAATGAGCTCTCTGTGTGCTTCCATTAGCACAACGATATAAAAACCCGATATAAATCTGGTATTGCTGTAATCGCACCGACCTGAAGAATAAAGTCGCCTAATCACTTATACCACTCTAGGAGCGACGTAAAAAATAAAAACAATTCTGTACCTGCTGTTGATTTTTTTCATTCTGACCCAAAGATCGCGGTAAGGCTCAGCTCGCATTCATCCTGCACTATGTGCTGAGCGCTTACACCGGGATTTCAATGTAAATCTTTGAAATATGTGATTCAGACGGAACCTCTGGCGGAAGATTCCCTTTAATGAGGCAGATGAAGGCACTGTGGATGACACAGGAACCTGTGATCCGGCTGTGTCCGTATTTTTAGGCGTGCTTAAAAGCGCGGTCCTCCACAGTTTTATGCACTGCTGAAAAGGACAACGATGAACAGAGGCCAGATGAAGTCAACAATAACTCTGCTGCCTTATTATAGTGAATGGATCATTCTGTGGTTCACAGTGACGACACTCAAAGATTTAGATGGAAACCCTGATGTAAGTGCTCAGCGTAGAGTACCGGATAAATGTGATCCCAACTGTTATGTAAAATGTTAAAAATAGAAGCTTCAACTCAATCCACAAAAAATAAGTCCCCATTCAGGTCCGTCATCTGTTAACGGATATATAGGGTGCTTCTATGTTACTGGTAACACAAAGGCTCTAGAAAGCGAAAAGGCTCCTTGACCCTTAAAAGAAATTCAGCAAATTCTGTGCTCCCAAATCCGAATGCCCCCTCCCTTCTGAGACCCAGTGTGTCGAAACCACATTTAGCGCCCACATGTTTGGCATTTTTGTAGTGATGAGAGCCCGCCTAATGTTCGGTTGTGTGTCTCCAGAAGCATGAGCTGGGCATAATCTAGTGGTCACTACTGCATACGGTCACTTCAACATTCTGGTCACCACTGCAGCACTTGGAATTTTTGCTCAGCAAAATCCACTACTGCTTGTTTATGGAAAACACCCATGGAGTCAAAATCGTCACTACACCTGTAGATAAATTCCCAAAGAGATATAATTTCCAAAATGGGATCACTTGAGGTGGGATTCTCATTTTCTAGCACTTAGGGGCTCTGTATAATGAGTCTGAAAACTGTCCTAGAAGAATTTGCGCTCCAGGAGGCAAATAGCGCTAAGCTGTATTGTATAGCCTCATATGGGGTATTTCTACATTCAGCAGAAATTGTGAGACAAACTTTGGTGCCATTTTTCCCATGTCCCAGTATGAAAATGTAAAATTTGGGGCTAACACACAATCTTGGTGGTAAAAATGTAAATTATTTTTTTTCTCTGCCCTGTGGTATAAAATTCTGTGATCCACTTGTAAAGTCAATATGATCACTGCACCCCTAGGTGAATTCATTGAGCGGTTTAGTTTATAAAATGGGGTCCTTTATGGGGAGTTCTGCTGTTCTGGCACCTCAAGGGCTCTCCCAGTGGGTCATGGCACCCTCAAACCAGTGCAGCAAAATCTGCACTATAATATGGCACTCCTTCCCTTCTGAGCGTTGCACTGTGCCTCAAAAGTAGTTTTCGACTACATATGGGGTATCGGTGAACTCAGGAGAAATTGCACAACAAATTTTGGGGTCCATTTTTTTCCTGTTAACCTTGTGAAAATACAAAATTTGGGGCTAAAAATTATTTTTGTGGGAAAAATGTGATTTTTTTTTTATTTTCACGGCTTAACGTTATAAACTTCTGTGAAGCACCTGGGGGTTCAAGGTGCTCATTACATATATAGATAAGTTCTCTGAGGGGTGTAGTTTCCAAAATTGTGTTTATGCACATCAGGGGCTCTCCAAACGCGACATGGCATCCGCTAATTAGGCCAGCAAGTTTTACATTCAAAAAGTGAAATGGCGCTCTTTCACGAGCTCTGCTGTGTGCCAAAACAGTAGTTTTCCCCCACATATTGGATTATCAGCATGCTCAGGAGAAATTGCACAACAAATTGTTTGGTCCATTTTCTCCTGTTACACTTGCAAAAGTAAAAAAAATTGGGTCTAAAGGAAAAAATTTTGAAAAAAAAAGTTAAATGTTTATTTTTTCCTTCCACATTCCTGTGATGCACCTGAAGGGTTAATAAACTTCTTGAATTTGGTTTTGAGCACGCTGAGGGGTGCAGGTTTTAGAATTGGGTCACTTTTGGGTATCTTCTATCATATAGACCCCTCAAAGTCACTTCAAATGTGGTCCCTAAAAAAAATAGTTTTGTAAATTTTGTTGTAAAAATGAGAAATCGCTGGTCAACTTGTAACCCTTATAACCTTACAACAAAAAATGTTTCAAAAATTGTGCTGATGTAAAGTAGACATGTGGGAAATGTTATTTATTAATTGTTTTGTGAGATGTGACACTCTGATTTAAGGACATGCAAATTAAGTTTGAAAATTGCTACATTTTCAAAATTTTCTCCAAATTTCCAACTTTTTCACAAATAAACGCAAGTCATATCAAGTAAGTTTTACTACTGTCATGAAGTACAGTAAGTCACGAAAAAACAGTCTCAGAATCAGTGGGATCCATTGAAGCGTTCATGAGTTATGACTTCATAAAGTGACAGTGGTCAGAATTGAAAAAATTGGCCTGGTCAGGAATGTGAAAACAGGCTTGGGAGTGAAAGGGTTAAAGAGTACCTCCTCTATATCTCTTTATTAAAATAACCAGCAAAAAAAGTTTAAAATTCCTGTGTATTATAATAGTACCCAGGCTGAAGAAAAGAATACAAATGTAGCGTTACAATATCTGTCCAATTAAGGAATAGGAAGTCAGTTTTGCAGGCTACAAACATTTAAAAGTACACATACATCTACTTGATATATGTATAAAAATGTGGATAATAGGCTGTGACTAAGCTTCCTTTCTGCTTGCAGTTCGATTGGTGGATATATCCAGCAAGGGCTTGAACTTCAGTAAATGTTATGGTTGATTTTCTTCATGTTTCATTTATAGGTATAAAGTTGGCAGACTTTGAGTGGCTATCTTACATGCTTACTATGGTATGCATCACTACACTTGCTATGTGGATTTTTTTTCTTCCTCATAAGCATTCAGAAGGAAACCATTCTCTAAATTATATATTTTTAACCTTGACTTCTACACCAATGCCTGTGTAATGTCAAGTTCACTTGGCCATCCTTGGTTGAAAAGAAATCTGTAGACTTCCCAATTTATACAGTATTAAAGCTTTTTATGCATAGTAAAGGAATGCTACACAATGAAAGGACGTCAAAAAATTATAAACCATTCCAAATAGTTTATTAACCTATTATCAGAATGGATTAGGTTTATCTTTCATAAATAATTTCATGGTTGTATTGAGCTGTTGAAGTAGAAAATGATAACTATACATATCCAGGTAACGTCTTTATGTTTTTCCTTTATGTATGCACTTGGTGAGATGGGAAATCTTGTTATGTTCTCTTTTATTTGTGTTTATTATATTTACACTGTTATGCAGTTTTTACTTTCATATATAAAGGCTCAAATTGAAAATATAAACAAACGATATTGCTCGGAACCATGGCCATCAGTTCCTAAACCATGCTGAGTTGTATTTGTGGGCCCACACATTTAGACTTGAATCACACCACCATATGGCATGCGATGCAAGAGCATCCGATGCGATATGCCAATGACACTCTGTTCCAGCTCTGCTCCGATCCTCATGCATGAGAGAATAGCAGCATAGGTGTGGAGGAGACAGAAAAAGTAATTTCTCCCTCTCCTACATTGCCTTTCTCTGCGTTTATCAGACTGCACGGGAATGACATCTGAGTGCTGTCCGATGTTTCACTCGCACTCATAGACTTGTATGGGTGCAAGTGAGCAGAGGCTCGCTGCCAATCACAGCACACTTCTTTTGTTTTCTCAGGCCGAATCGGCATGAGAAAGTAATCGCTGATCTACTCTGCCCCATAGTGTAGCATTGAGCTGAGTGCTATTCGATAAAACATCACATAGCACTCTGCCGTGTTATACGCTAGTGTGACCCCCGACCTTAGAAGTAGTCTGTCAACACAAGATGTCTGCTCAAACCGAGCACAGTCGTTTGTGTTGGACATAGCAATAAAAAAAAAGTGTCCACATCTGTTGCTGTGTCTGTCAGAAATTGTTCTTTTGTTTTTTTAGGTTGCTAATGAGGCACTTAGTGCAACCGTGGTATGGCCAAGCAGTTCAGTGCCAAACTACTTGTTTTCCATCCATCTCAACCTCCTCTTCTTTGATTGACATTTCTGGCATTACAAATCCAGATGAGGGTGGAAATGGATGGAAAATACGTAGAATAAAAGAAAACTGATTGGTCACATCAAGGGTGCATCACCTCATTAGCATCTTCAGTAAAGAACGAGTTGCGGCAACAGATTTGCACACTGAAAATGTTTTTTGTATTAGGGCCATGTTTCCTACAAGGTGCTGTACATGATTTGAACAGTAAGGAGCTGAACCCTCTTCATACACTGCAGGCGCCAGCTGTGTTGTACAGCCAGAACCTGCATCTAACAGCGATCAGAGCTTGCCATATTTAGGTGATTTGTTAGAGCCGCAGGCAAGCAAAGTGGGTGCAGGAAATGAAGTGAAATTCAGGAGGAATGAAAGGCATAAACAAAAAACAAAATGTATAGGGGTGTTGTATATCACAATACAGTACAGATTAGCTTTGAAACCAAAATTGGATTTTGGGGTCAAACAACCTCTGAATATGTGCAGAGAACAAAATTAGAAAAATCTATAATTACAAAATAAAGTATGTTTTGCTATCTTTTATTATCATTATAGCGCCATTTATTCCATGGCGCATTACATGTGAAAAGTGGTATACATAATAAAAAACATTTACAATAATCTTGAACAAAACGAGTCACCAACAGTCTACAAGGGATGGGTGAGGATACAGTAGGTGAGGGGAGAGCTGGTCGTGCAGCGGTATGGTGGAACGAGGGTTTCTGCAGGTTGTACGCTTGTCAGGAGAGGTGCATCTTCAGGTACCTTTTGAAGGTTTCCACGGTAAGTGAGAGTCTGATATGTTGGAGTAGAGAGTTCCAGAGTACAAGGAGTGCACGGGAGAAATCCTGTATCGATTGTGGAAAGAGGGGAGTAGAAAAGGAGATCTAATGAGGATCGGAGGTTGCGTGCAGGTAAGTACCGGAAGATTAAGTCACAGATGCATGGAGGAGACGTGTTATGGATGGCTTTGTATGTCATGGTTAGGGTTTTGAACTGGAGACTCTGGGCAATGGAGAGCCAGTGAAGGGATTGACAGTGATGAGAGGCCAAGGAGTAACGGGGGGACAGGTGGATTAGTCAGATGGCAGAGCTTAGAATAGATTGGAGGGGTGCGAGATTGTTAGAGGGGAGGCCACAAAGCAGGAGGTTGTGGTATTAGAGATAATGAGGTCATTCAGTAGTGTTTTTTGCAGATTCTTGGTTAAAGAATGTACGAATCTGGGAAATATTTTTGAGTTGGAGTCAGCAGGAAGTGGAAAGGACTTGGATATGTGGTTTGAACGAGAAATCAGAGTCAAGGGTTGCCCCGAGGCAGAGTGAGTAGCCATTGACTTTGATGAATAGGTCTGTTGGGGGATTGAGTGAGATGGGTAAAATGTTATAAATTCTGTTTTATCCAAGTTAAATTTTACAAATCCAGCAGAGAAGAAAGATGAAATAGCTGCCAGACATTGTAGGATTCTGGTTAGTAAGGAGGTGATTTTGGGTCCAAAGAGGTAGATCTGTGTGTCATCATAGAGATGATACTGAAAGCCGTGAGATTCTGAGCTGTCCCAGGCTGAAGGTGTAAATGGAGAAGACCAGGCGTCCTAGAAAGGAACCTTGGAGAACACCGACAGGGTTGAGATGAGGAAGTGATGTGGGAGATGCTGAATTTCCAGTCTGTTAGGTATGAAGAGATCCAAGATAGGGCCATGTCTGTAAAGACAAGAGATGAGAGAATCTGTAGTAAGGAGAAACTGGGGTTGGTGATTTTTCAAGATTCATACCAGCAGCTTGTCAGGAACTGGAAGGGACGGGAAAGGAAGTGAGCTGTATATAAATCAATGGGCTGGAGACATGTGGCTGGGATATTAGGAGTTAACTCCTCTGCTGAAATACAACTACTGTGCACACTGGGCCTGGGTCTGGGTGGCTTAAGGTACTGTCACACTAAACGAGATCGCTAACGAGATCTCTACTGCGTCACCGATTTATGACGCAGTAGCGATCTCGCTAGCGACTTAGCTGTGTGTGACATGTAGCGGCGATGTGGCCCCTGCTGAGATGTCGCTGATTGCTCATGAACGTTCTGAGCCGTTTTTTGGTCGTTGGTGTCCCGCTGGTGAGCCTGAATCGCTGAGTGTGACACCCTTTATGAACGACTTTACCAGCGTCACAGGCGGGACTAGGTTTTCCCCACGACCGCCGAGGTCGTTATACAGATCGCTGATGAGATGTGTTTGGAAGCTAAGTAGCGACCATGTAGCGATGGCACTAGCGATCTCGCCAGGTCGTGTCGTTGTCGTGATCGCTAGTGCGATCGCTAAGTGTGACAGTGCCTTTAGCTCCATAGAAACAAGCTGTACAAGATAAAGGCTTTCACAGCAGGAAAATAACAGCAGATAGAAAAAGCAAGTGAATTACAAATTTGCTTATTTTCATGCGTTTTACTAAAGCAATTTAATAACTTGAGAGCATCCCTTTAAATAGCAGATCCTGGTCAAACTCCACCAATAACTGTTTTGGCTTCAATAAATGTGATGGTTAGAGGTAACATTTCTCCTTCTGGAGAGTGACACACCTAAAATGCCAGGATAAGGAGGCTTATAGGCCATGCAGTAGTCCTCTAGGAAATTAAATATGCAACTTGTCTTTTCAGAGAGTAAGAGTACTTGAACTCTAGTGCCACTTATTGGAACTAGCAATTCTAAAAGTCAGTATCGACCCTTTAACGTGCCTTGCCAAATGACATAATATAAAATAAAAACCAGAATCTCAATTTGCAGACGTGTTTCGGGGTGTTGCCCCTACTCAGTGCAAAGCATGACATTTGATTTGGCTGTATGAGAGGGCTGTGACTGAGGTCTTAGCAGAAGCACTCATGCAGCCTCACATGAGGACACTGAAACCCCATGTTTCACTGGTGGCACAACACATTTTTCTAAATGCATGGTGCCTACTTTGAAATATGGTGGTGGCATTGTCCTTGTGTAGGGCTGCATGATTGCTGCTGGTGTCAGGGAGCTACATTTCATTGATGGTAGCATGAACTCACAGATGTACTACTCCATATTGAAAGAGAAGATGCTACTAACACTCCATAGCCTTGGTAGACATGCACTTTTCCATCATGACAATGATCCAAAACACATTTCATTTGTGAAGAAAAGGGTGAAAGTGATTCAGTGGCCAATTATGTCTCCTGGTCTGAACCCAACCGAAAGACCTATGCGGAATTCTGAATAGACAAGTTGAGCATCATATTTCATCCAGCCTCTTAAAGAGGTTGTTTTTGAAGAATAGAAAAAGATGTTGCAATATGTCACCAACTTGTTGATTCCATGCCTAGGAGACTTGGTGCTGTCCTTAAAAATCATGCAGGGCAAAGAAATGGAATGACTTTCCATCAATTTTGATGTCATTCTCAGGGGTGCTGAGCACTTGTTAGCTGCTTTGCCTTCCCTCCTTGGTAAAACTGGTCCCAATCCATTGTAGAGATTCACGTTCTCAGGTAGGCATTAGATTTTACACAGGCACCGTATTGTTGTGTCCAAACAATGTGAGGTTTATTAAACTCTATAAACTTGCAAAGTTCTTTAAATTATACTCATCCTTTTTCCAGCACATATGGTACATAACAACAAAAATCACAGTCCTTTTTCAATGAAAGCAAAGCAATAACAGGGTCTCACCCATACAGCAATTCAGGTGCTCCTTTACACTCCTTGTGCTCACATTCACTGGTTACTCAGACACTTCTCAACTACTCCCAGTTTGGTCTACAAAACAGCTATTGTCCATAGTAACCAGTGATACCTGCAGGTTAGTGCACACGACTTGTGCAGTCTCTTCTTAGAGAGATTCTGGCTAGTCTCTGTTTAGCTCTACACTACACTACACTATCCAGCAAAGTTACTAAAGGAGACTCAAGGTCTCCAAAAATTCAATATAAACAGCACAAAAAGGCAGCAACACTTAAGTCCACAGATCTCAGAACAAATGCACTACAGGGTGCAGCCAGCCCATAAAGCAAGATGTTAGCAGCACAGGAGCAAAATACCAGATTAAACAGCCACTCCACATACCCATTGAAGGAGGGGGTGACTGCCCAGTTTACAATTGCACAATAGAGGCCCGCATAGGGTGCCGTTCACACAAGGATACTGCACAGTGTCTGATTCACAGCCTATTAGTTACACCCCTACTATTCGACTAGGCAGGCTGGCCAGTACACTCTCAATGCGCACCAGTGTGAACACCCCTCATGCGAGACCAAGCGTGCTTGGGCTTGGCTGCACCCCGAAAAATAAAGTGCAAAAAATACAAAAATAGTGAGGTATTAGTTGATATTTTGGCCAAAATACGTAAGCTTGTAACCTGCGCCAAAGGTCACCACGCTTACAAGTCCTACACTACACTACACTATCCAGCAAAACCAGCACGCTTGGTCTCGCATGAGGGGTGTTCACACTGGTGCGCATTGAGAGTGTACTGGCCAGGCCGCCTAGTCGAATAGTAGGCGCGTAGCTAATAGGCTGTGAACCAGACACTGTGCAGTATCCTTGTGTTAACGGCACCCTATGCGGGCCTCTATTGTGCAATTGTAAACTGGGCAGTCACCCCTTCCTTGAATGGGTATGTGGAGAGTGGCTGTTTATTCTTGTATTTTGCACCTGTGCTGCTAACATCTTGCTTTATGGGCTGGCTGCACCCTGTAGTGCATTTGTTCTGAGATCTGGGGAGGTGAGTGTTGCTGCCTTTTTGTGCTGTTTATATTAAATTTTTGGAGACCTTGAGTCTCCTACAGTGGCTTTGCTGGATAGTGTAGTGTAGTGTAGGACTTGTAAGCTTGGGGACCTTTGTCGCAGGTTACAAGCTTATGTATTTTGGCCAAAATATCAACTATTACCCCACTATTTTTGTATTTTTTGCACTTTATTTTTTGGGGTGCAGCCAAGCCCAAGCACGCTTGGTCTCGCATGAGGGGTGTTCACACTGGTGCGCATTGAGAGTGTACTGGCAAGCCCGCCTAGTCGAATAGTAGGGGCGTAACTAATAGGCTTTGAACCAGACACTGTGCAGTATCCTTGTGTGAACGGCACCCTATGCGGGCCTCTATTGTGCAATTGTAAACTGGGCAGTCACCCCCTCCTTGAATGGGTATGTGGAGAGTGGCTGTTTAATCTGGTATTTTGCACCTGTGCTGCTAACATATTGCTTTATGGGCTACTGCACCCTGTAGTGCATTTGTTCTGAGATCTGGGGAGGTGAGTGTTGCTGCCTTTTTGTGCTGTTTATATAGTCTCTCTTTAGCTCCAACACAATCCACACTGTTCAGCTCCCCTCAGCTGACTGCCTCAAGTGAACCCATGACCTGGTTCTAGTCATATCTAGTCAGATGCCTCTAATCACGACATTTAGTGCTAGGTTTTAAACCTGTCTTACTTGGCTTTCCTACACCATCTAAATTGGGTTGAGGTCGGGTGATTGTGTAGGACATGTCACAGCACTCCATCCCTCTCCTTTTTGGTCACACAACTTTTTCAAAGCCTGGAGGTGTGTTTTAGGTCAGTGTCATGTCAACACAAATGATGGTCCCACAAAATACAAATTAGATGGGATGGCTTGTTGCAGAATGCTGCGGTAGCTATGCTGGGTAAGAGTGACCTGAATTTTTAATAAATCATCAACAGTGTCACCATCAAATCACCATCAGACCACCCCCTTCACGCTTCACAGTGAACACCACATCTGTAGAAGTCATCTGCTCACCTTTTCTTCATCTTACAAAGACATAGCAGTTGGTACCAAAAATCGAAAATTTTGACTGAGACAACAGTACAGAATTGTAATGATCTAGTATCCATTCCTTGTGCTGCTTGACCAAAATAAGTCTCTTCTTTGTGGTCATCAGTAGTGGCTCCTTTGCAGTAATCTGACCATAAAGGCCTCTTGGAGTGGCATCTTGGAGTTTCCTTTGGACATTTGATGTTCAGCAGTATCTGGTACTTGATGTCAGTGCTTCATTTATGAGGGCTGCTTTCTGAGGTCCTGTTAACTTGCGGTTTCTGAGTTTGGTAACTCAGATGAGTAATGAAGAAATAAAGACCAAGAATTTCCTCTGCTGCAGAGGAAATTCTTGGTCTTAATTTCTTGGGCAGATCCTCATGAGAGTCAGTTTAATCATAACAATTGATGGTTTTAATGTTACAAATTGACTGATCTCAGTGTCTTAAAGTAATTATTATTATTATTACTACACATTTATATAGCGCCATTTATTCCATGGCGCTTTACATATGAAAAGGGAAAATATAGACAGGTACAATAAACGTGTGCTAGACAAGGGACACACAAGTACAGAAAGAGAGAGGACCCTGCCCGCGAGGGCTCACAGTCTACAGTAATGATGGACTGTTGATTCTTTTTACTTAATTGATTGGTTCTTGCCATATTCTGGCTTAGAGCAGTTGTGGAATAAGGCTCGGCACTTTATGGAACTGTGTACCAACACTGCCTCTGTAAAACACACCTGATGGTCACAAACACTTTCTAAAGGCTGATGATTTCACAAATGAACTCTTGATGAAGCATACATGTTCAATGGAAACCATGCTAGGTGACTGATAAAGCTGCCAAAGGTGTGTAAAAGAAGGATACTTTAAGGAATTTAAGGTTTAACACACATTCTGGTTTGTTTCACACGTTTCTTTATTCCTTGTCTCTGTGTGTGTTTTATTTTGGTTTTGCTACTTTCGGTATGAATTTACCATGTGAACATTCTAATAAGAACATTGAAAACCTTTGCATGCATAGGTGTGTCCAAACTTTTGATTGGTACTGTATAAACACTTCACTGGGCCCTGAACTAGAAGCCATAGCCATGGTATGAAGTGTATATTTCAATTTCTTACTGTATTTGCTCAGAGTTCCTAATTATGATCAGTGCGCTTTGTATTGGGTACTAAGATGCTGTTGGAAGTTGTAGTAGAAATTCAAAATAGCAAATAAGGGAAATCATTTGTTCAAAAAATAGCACAGGCATTAAACATGCTGTTGCTTCTAGAAGTCAGTCAGATCAGGGTGTTCCTTTTATATGGAGAAATCACATTTGGAATCTTAAGTGTTTGTTGTGAGCAGTGGCTCTACTTTGCAATAATTTCAATAAATAAGCCATAAAATAAGAAGTTCGTAGCAGGGTTTTTGAATCAGCTTCTTTAAGGCTATACCTTTTGTAAACCCTTTGTATAGCTAGATCTTCTTTCTTACTCACATTTCGTTGGACCTTTGTGTGACACGATTTTTGAGTCCCAAGCTAGCGTTTATTTTATACTAGAAATATGCCAGATGCTATCGCATCAGGAGTACGGTGAAAACGTCACCGCTATTCCCCATGCAGGCGCAGTAACAGCAGCGTCGTTACCACGCATGAGTGGGCAGAGCGCGCAGTTGTGGCTGTTACTGTGCATGTGTGGAAATAGCGGTGACGTGAATGTCACTTGCGCAGGCACAAGTGACATACATGTCACCGCTATTCCCGCGCATGTGTAGTAACGACGCGGCTGTTACTGTGCCAGTGAGGGAATAGCGGAGATGTGCATGTCACGCAGGCGCAAGTGAAACTGCCGCGGTGCCTTATGGGATTCAGGGACAGCGGCCGGAAGTCCCAACTGGCAATTATATAATAAGATTAGAGACACAGTATGTTTTCTTGATGTGTGTTGGTAATGCACCACTATTTAACCAACAAATTGCATAACTCTTTGGATTTTTTCTCTTTTAAAGATGACCTTTTTAAAATTTCTTAATCATTTCTTTAGTATTCTGGTCATAATAAAGCTTTTGTATTAATGCTAGACGATAACCAAGAGTGTGACACAAACAGCATGAACATCATCATGTCAATACTATGCATTGTGAGCTTTATCGTATTTCCATCAGCCTAAATACTAAGGCAGAGAAGAAGTCAATTATCAATTTAGCTTCTTCTCCCATGACTCAATTTCATATTCCATTGGTCTGGTAATCTTACTAGATCCGTGAATTGATTTACTCTTCAATTCCAATTGCTGGTGTAGTTGGGTTTTATTGAAACAAGATATTTTACAGTTTTTTAGATGGTTTATTTTGTTATACATCTGGCACCTGCCTGCAACCGCAACAATTGGAGCTCGGTCAGATCACTCTAGTTTAATTCTGCAATACAGCTGCATGCAAATGGTTCTATCTATGTTGAACAGTTAAATTGCCCATCCATTTCCCCTGTGACTCAATGAGAGGATGCCTATGGAGCTACCATGGTATCCAGAAGCCTACTGAAGGCCCCACATCTGCCTTGTTTTCCTCCAATCCTTTTGGGACATTTTATGTACATTTACGGCACAAAGGAAAGACATTCCCACATTATGACTTACAGCTTCAACATGGTGATTATGCTGGCTCAGTAGCTGTGCTTGCACAAAGACAACCAAGCTCCTGAAGTAACAGCCATTGTTACATGATCAAAGAATGAATCCCCTCACCCCCCCGGTCTGCCAGTTACCATGGCCTTCTAAGCCCTGCCATAAGGGTCTAACATGCATCCTGTTATTGTAACAACACTGATTGGTATTGCAGGGTAATAAATCTAAGGGTATGTTTCCATGTAGCGGAAACCATCCGGATTAGCTGCGGATTGAACGCTGCGTCCTACCGCAGCGTTTAATCCGCAGTGTCCAGATGTTCCAGCATAGTGGAGGGGATTTTAAGAAATCCCATCTCCACTATGCATCTGATTACGCAGGTGACACACCCGCTAAACCGGACATGCGGCGCGTCTTTTCAGATAGCAGCATGTCTATTTACCTTGCGGCGACAGAGCGTCGCCGCAAGGTAAATAGCACAGTCTTATGTAGCAGTGCGGCGATTCTGGATGTGTTCAATGAACACATCCGGAATCACCACGTGTTCAGAAGGGGGCGAGGCTTTGGGCTGAGCGGGGTTTCCACTCCATCCAAAGCGCATTGGTTCCAGAACGTGGAACCATACCCTAAGTATCGCGGAGTTTTAGACCAGTGTTCAGACTATGAAATGCTCAAGTTCCAAAGAGGGGCAAAGTTTAAGAAAAAAATGTAAAAATATATATAAAAAAATAGCTTCAAAATTACTGAAAAATATCTAATCAATAAGTACGGTATGCATTTTTATGTAAAACTATAAAAATGTATACATTTGATATCGTTACATATGGAATGAACCGATCTATAAAACTGTCACAATACTTCACCCCTTCAATGAAAACAGTAAAACAAAAAAAACATTAAAATGCTGGCATTTTTTTATCATTCCGCTGCTTAAAAAGATTAAAAAAAACTGCATGTACATAAAAATGGTGTCACTGAAAACAACATCTTGTCTTGGAAAAATAAACACTTATTCATCTCTCTCAACAGAAAAATGAAAAAGGTAAGTCTCACAATGTGGCTATGCATACACATTTTTACTTCTGCTAAATTCTTATTAGTATGCAAAAGTAGCAAAACATGAAAAAGCCTATGTAAATGTGGTATCGTAATCATACTGACTTGAAGAATATATCACTTTTATTGCACAGTGAACAGCGTAAAAATGAAGTTCTGCATTTTTTTTTTTTTTGTTAATCCTGCCTTCCAAAAATTGGAATAGACAGCTATTAAAAAAGTGCCCCAAATGATATAAATAAAAACTTAAATTCTTATCACAAAGAAAAGCTCACATACAGTTCTGCCAGTAAGATAAAATAGCTAAATTATCACTGTCTGTCAAAATATGGCAATTAAATTATTTTTAGAGTAAAAGTATTAAAGCATAAAAAGCTATTTAAATCTAGTATTGCTGTAATCATATGTACCAAAAGAATAAAGCCATCTTATCACTTATGCTGTACAGTGAAAGGCATAACCCCACCACCACCACCCTTGTATTGCTATTGATTTGTTCATTCTGCCTCTCAAAAATCCTACGGTAAATTAAGAAGAAACTCCTTTCGCTATAATGAAGCAGATGGAGTCACTTTTTACTCTGGCCTCTTTACTGCGGTGCTCCATCTTTTTAGGCATGAACAAAAGCGCAATCAACCACACTATTGTGCACCCCTAAAAACATGGTCTCCATCAGAATAGAGACCTGAAGGAATCCAAAGTGCCTCATTATAGTGAATGGATCCATCAAGAGTTCTGTCTCAGTCCTGTGCTTCTCAGATTTAAACAGCAGCCCCCCTGGTTAGTGTAGAGCAGAGGAAAAGTGTGAACTAAGCCTTAACTCCTTCCTGACAAGGATATTTTTTTGTTTTTTCCTCTTCATAATCTAAGAGCCATAACTATTTTATTTTTACGTCTTAGCCTTATGAGGGCTTCCTTTTCGTGGGACGAATTGTACTTTTTGAATGACACCATTCACACCATTCAATGTATCATTTGATGTACTGGAAAGCGGGAACGAAATTGCAAAAAAGTACAATTCCATAATTGTTTTTTTTTATTTACCATGTTCACTGTGCAGTAAAATTTAGTTGGAAATATGGTTCTCTAGGCCAGTATCATTATGGCAATTCCAAACATGCATATATTTTTTTTATATTCAAGTGATGGAAAAAAAAAAGAACTTCGCTTCTGTTGCAATTTTTCCGAGACCCGTAACGTTTTTAATTTTTGGTTTATGGGGCTGTGTGAAAGCTTGATTTTTGCTCCTTGAGCTGATGGTTTGTATTGATAAAATAGAATGTTTTCATCGTCTTTTATTGCATTTTTTTAGCAGTGCTGCTTTGTCCGAAAAAACGTAATTCTAGCGTTTAAATATTTATTTCTCATGACTGTGTTTATCAATTGGGTAAATTATTTTATATTTTGAATGATTGGACTTTATGAATATAACAATACCACATGTGTATTTTTTTTTTACTTTTCATTTCTTTATTTTTAATGGTCCAAAAGGGGGTAATTTTGAAAAAAAGGAAAAACATATATATACTGTATATTCTTTTGTGCACTTACAGTCAAAATTTCCATTACCAAACTCTCATTTTTACAAATTTCACCAGATAATGCATGCATTCCCATCCCAATGCAAGAGACAAGAAGTCTCCTTCTCTTCTTTTCCTGTAATTGGGATTATTAGATCTCAGGCCCCTGGATGGCTAATTTCTAAACTATATTCCTCTTTCACACGTGCTAAGGCAATAGTGCCTTGACCGTTCTGGGTAAATGAAAATCTAAGATTTCTTCTCTGGACAATGAATGCTGTAGTGATATTCTTGACTCTCATTCATGTCTCTTCAGCTGTTAATAATAAGCTGATTCAATTATACATAATCCATCAGTTATATTACACCCGTAAAGCTGAGGAAGATGGGTAGATCCCAAAATGTAGAGTGTTTGAAGCAGATTTTTGGCATATGCTATGGGAATGCCCTGGTTATCAATCATTTCTGGGGAGATGTTACTTGTTACTCTAAATATGAATGTTCCATTGGGTCCTATAATATGTTTGGTATTCTTGATGAAGAGCAATGGTCGTTTTATTCTCATATATTTTTCAAAGAATCTCTCTTTAATGCAAGGAAGGTAATTGCTGTCTATTGGATACACAGACGCATTCCGAGCCGCACAATGTGGATTAAGATCACAAACACTATATTACCTTTTGAACACTTCATTTACAAAAATAGGAAATGTCCTATTAAATTTGACAAGATATGGGGTACATGGATCAGATCTCCACAGACAGGGGATCCTCCCCAAGCCATTAGTGCCTAAATAAGAGACTTAGTTGAAATATGTTATATATATTTCCATAAATATTAAGCTTAATCCTACTTTCTCTTTGGATATATTGATCATTGCGTCAAGATGGTTACAGTGATATGTTTATGCTTTGTTATTCTGAAAAGACAAAAAATATATATAATGTGATTTATCCTGTAAGACAATGGTTCTTGATATGGCTGGAACTGTCGGGACTAGTCTTAAGATTTGTTTATTTGATGTTATGTTAACTGTAATTCTACAATAAAACAAGTTAAAAGAAGACTATGAGGGGCTAGTCAGACCTGTAGCCAATTGCCAGAGAGAAAAGGCGTAATGGACCTAAAAGAAAACTCGGCCATACCGCTTTCAGTTACAATTATCTTCCTTCTAGGATGCACTTCTTTTTTTGGTTAACCCCTTAATGACCAATGACAGATCTATCCGTCATTGGACGCCTCCCCCTTTTCCAGCACATGACAGCTGATCTGATCAGCTGACATGTGCTGCTAACAGCCGCAGGAGAAATTGTGATCCTCTCGCGGCTGTTAACCCATTAAATGCCGCTGTCAAAGGTTGACATCAGCATTTAACATGCATTTCCGGCAATCGTGCTGTAAATTCGCCCATCGGTGACTCCTGTGACGTGATTGCGGGTCACCGATGGGTTGGCATGACAACCGGAGGTCTCCTGGAGACCTCTATGGTTGTCACTGCCAGATTGCTATGAGCGGCACCCAGTGGTCGGCTCTCATAGCAAGTGAGGTATACTGCTACATGCAGGCGATCTGATCATCGCCTGCATGTAGAAGAGCCGATCGGGTTATGGCAGCTTCTAGTCTCCCATGGAGACTATTGAAGCATACCAAAAGTGAAAAAAAAGTTTTTTAAAAATATAAAAAAAATACATAAGTTCAAATCAACCCCCTTTCGCCCCATTCAAAATAAAATAAAAAAAAATCAAACGTACACATATTTGGTATCACCATTTTCAGAATCGCCCGATCTATCAATAAAAAAAAGGATCGCTAAACAACGTAGCAAGAAAAGAAGTCAAAATGCCAGAATTACGTTTTTTGGTCGCCGTGACATTGCATTAACCCCTTAATGACCAGAGCTTTTTTCGGTTTTCTTTTTTAGCTCCCCTCCTTCCAAGAGCCATAACTTTTTTATTTTTCTGTCAATATGGCCATGTGAGGGCTTATTTTTTGCGGGAGGAGTTATAATTTTGAACATCACCATTGGATTTAGCATGTCATGTACTTAAAAATGGAAAAAAAAATCCAAATGCGGTGAAATTGCAAAAAAAAGTGCAGTCCCACACATTTTTTGATTGGCTTTTTGCTAGGTTCACTAAAGGCTAAAACTGACCTGCAATAATTATGATTCTCCAGGTCATTACGAGTTCATAGACACCAAACATGTCTAGGTTCTTTTTTATCTAAGTGGTGAAAAAAATTCAAGTTTGCTAAAAAAAAAAAAATTGCGCCATTTTCCGAGACCTGTAGTGTCTCCATTTTTGTGATCTCTGGTTGGGTGAGGGCTTATTTTTTGCGGGCCCAGCTGACGTTTTTAATACCATTTTGATGTAGATACGATCTTTTGATCGCCCGTTATTGCATTTTAATGCAATGTCGCAGCAAACAAAAAAACATGATTCTGGCATTTTGATATTTTTTCTCGCTATGACGTTTAGCGATCAGGTTAATCCTTTTTTTTATTGATAGATTGGGCGATTCTGAATGCGGCGATACAAAATATGTGTGTTAGATTTTTTTTTTGTTTTATTTTGTATGGGGAGAAAGGAAGGTGATTTAACCTTTTATATGTTTTTTATTTATACATATTTTTAAAACTATTTTTCTTTAACTTTTGGCATGCTTCAATAGCCTCCATGGGAGGCTAGAAGCTGCCATAGCTTGATCGACTCTGCTACATAGAGGCGATGAGCAGATCGCCTCTATGTAGCCGAATTATTGCATTGCTATGAGCGCTGACCACAGGGTGACGCTCACAGCAATCCGGCATCAACAACTATAGAGGTCTCAAGTAGACCTCTAGTTGTCATGCCGACACACTGGTGACCGCGATCACGTGACGCTGGCCACCAGTGAGCGCAGTTCCGGCCGGAAGGTTAATAGCCACGGGCGGATCGCGATTCCGCCGGCGGCCAGTGTGGGCAAAACAGCTGACATGTCCCGGCTTTGATGCGGGTTCCCCGCCGAAGCCCACATCAAAGCTGGGGTCCTGCCATTGGACGTACTATACCGTCCAATGGCAGTAAGTGGTTAAAATGCAATAATGGGCGATCAAAAATTGTGTCTGCACCAAAATAGTATCATTAAAAACGTCCGCTCGGCACGCAAAAAATAAGCCCGCATCCCGACCTGGGATCACGAAAAATGGAGACGCTACTGATATCGGAAAATGGCGCAATTTTTGTTTTGTTTTTTTTTAACAAAGTTTAGAATTTTTTCACCACTTAGATAAAAAAGAACCTAGACATTACCTAGTCGCAATGACCTAGAGAATCATAATGGCAGGTCAGTTTTAGTATTTAGTGAACCTAGTAAAAAACAACTGTGGGATTGCACTTTTTTTTGCAATTTCACCGCACTTTGAATTTTTTTCCCATTTTCCAGGACAAGATATGTTAAAACTAATGTTGTTCAAAAGTACAACTCGTACTGCAAAAAAAGCCCTCACATGGCCATATTGCCGGAAAAATAAAAAAGTTATGGCTCTGGGAAGAAGGGTAACAAAAAACGAAAATGCAAAACCAAAAATACCTCCGGTCATGAAGGGGTTAAAAAACATAGCAATTGGGCCTTACTGTGTGACTATTAGATTATCCAGGGGGGGGGTGCATTTGATTTTATTCTGACATACTGGATTGTATTTAGGAAGCCGTTTTCTTTTTATTTTACAGGTAGCAGACTGTGCGTGGGATGAAACTGTGAAAGTATATGCCCCATTTTCCCTATCAGTACCTCAATGATATTCATTTATCTACAAAGGAGAAGAGAAAATTTCTCAGCGACATATCATTATCATTCAAATGTGACCTTATTTCTGCCATTATTATATTTTCTACTTGTGATTTGTTAAACTATGATTATTGATCTAGAGAAAGCATTCAGTGTTTCAAAGACATGTGTAATAGGCAGTACAACTAAAAGGTGGATATTTTGTAAGAAAATACTATTTTATACTGAATTGCTTGTTAATATTCATGTAAAAGGCCTAAGAATTTGACAACTTTTGTTGATTATAATGAAACCATTTTTTTTCTGTAGAGCATTGTGTTTGTAATCCAACTTGTAAAACCATTAATATCAAAAAGTAAATTTTTCAACAAGTTAAAAAAGCAATTAAGTTAAGCAAAAAGATTTGTAGGATCCTGGTCTTGACCAGAACCCTGTGAACCTCATCCTACCTGCCAGCATCCATTGCACCCCTTCTAATAAGTAGGCTCCGCGTAATGTTATCGTTGCGGTGTGATGCTCACATGATGTTGCACTAGGCCTTCTAATCAGAAACGGTGCCAGGAATGCCAACATGTAGGAGGAGGCTCACAGGGTTCTGAAAATCTTTTGGTTCAACTCTAGATAGCAGCAATTAGGCTGGCCAAACTGTTTAGGTAGCTGTCAGCTAAAGATCATGCTGCTCTCAGATCACATAGCAAAAACCTGGTAACTGATTCCCTTTAATTGAATTTGAAAATAAGATATTCTGTGAGGACATTCTAAAGCTAAATAGGAGTTAAATTCAAATGTACACTATGTTCATACAATGCAATCACGGTCCGTTTTTGCGGTGATTATCTAAAATCACATTAAACCTGCCTCATTTTTGCAACAATTTAGTCGTAAATTGGAGCAAAAATACAGCGCAATTGCATCATGTGAACATACTCTTACATTACAAAACAACTTTTTTTTTATCTTTTACTATTGAACTTCAATTTCAGTATATATGGACATTTACCTTACCAGTATATATGGACAATCCCTTATTAAGGGATTATAATCTAAATGTAAAAATAAATCCACAAAAAGTACTAGCACTGTGCTAACATAACCCCTTTTTTTCCAGTGTTTAACTTCAATCATGACTCAGATAGCAAACACTCATTTAGAAAACGTCCTTCAAAATGTGCCAGGTGTCTTGTCCACTCTGTGTCCACCTCATTCACAGAAACTTCAAATATACCAATTTCTTGTTGTGGTGCAACTTTCAGCTGCAAGAATCTTTCTCCACAGCTAAAGGTCTATTGATACTGCAAGGTTATCGTGTTCCTAAGAACACTCGTTGCACGATAATCTGGCAGTGTAAACAGGTGGCGCTGCAAATGAACCAACAAACAAGAAAAATGCTCATTCATCTGGTCAAATGTTCCTTTGGACTGCACAAAAGATCATTGTTCTTGGCAGCACATCATCTTGTAAACAGGACATGTGCTGCTGAGAACAATGGGAGCCTGTGCACACTAAGCAGTGTGTTACAGATGTTTCAGTACACATCAGAAGAGCTGGCTGCCTGTGTAAACAGGCTGTTCAATGACCACCAATCAGCAAACAAGTAGCTGAGTGGTGTGAACTGCGCCAGAAATGCTTCTTCAGTGACTGTAGCTGCATTTTTGCTGCCATTATGCCAGCACTTTTTATGAATTTTATGACTATGGCCACACATCCTATCTCACAGCTCCACCCATTTTTGGCTACACTGATTCAGACTGGTGTGAAATGCCAAAAGATAGCAAATTTTTGCACAATGCATAAAATTTGGTGACTTTTTAAACCTTATACAATATTTTTCTGGCATAATGGCTTTGATGAATCGCACCCTTAGTCTGCAGTGAATGGCCAAACAAGCTATTAATCACTCCGTGGCTAAGCTGTACCCATCTGTTAGTACCAAGTTGAAGGTCCTCAATTTTCTCATATTCTGCAAGATATGTGTCTTTTCTTTTTTGGTTCATTTATCTTTCTAAGTTTATTGTCCCTTTAAAAATTATTTTCTGAACGAATGATGAAACAATAAACTCTTTACATCTAAGATTCATATATGCTCATATTACCATAAAGAATGTATTGTATTTCATATAGATGTCTTTTTGCAGCCTACTATAAAACCAAACATTTTTAAGAGTCAGTTGTCCATCATAGCATTTTATTGCAGTCTCAGATTCCACAGTAATATGGTGTTTCTGACCTCACACTTTATTGTAAATGCACACAAACTGAACAATCTATGTCTCTGCAAATTTGTGATCATAATGTTTTGTGGGTGGGAGTGTAATACGATGATGGACAGATAATGTCATTCATGTAATAAGCTGTTTCCTCCTGACCTTTATTCAGGAATAATATACCAGAGAATAAAAGTGGATGTCACTTTGACACACACTTCTGAAAGATCTTTGTTTTTGTTTTGCATTCATTAATAAAATGCATTTGTATGTCATGTTAACAATTACAATTGTGTATTCACCCCCTTGGCTTTCACCTATTTTGTTACATTACTACCTGTGCTTAAATATTTTTGTAATCTGATTTTTGGGTGATGCATCAGCACTAAATAGCCTAAGTTGGTGAAGTTAAGTGAGAAAAATACATTAAAGTTACAGGATCAAATAACTAAAAATTGTCATGTGCATATGTATTCAACCTTTTTGGTGCAAGTAATTACCTTCACAAGTCACATGCTTAGTGAAAGAAAGACCACCTGTGTGCAATCTAAGTGTCACATGGTTTGTTAGTACATACACACCTTTTCTGAAAGGCCAAAGAGGCTGAAACACTATTAAGAAAGAGGCACCACTAACCGAACACCACCATGAAGACCAAGTAGAACTCCAAACAAGTCAAGGACAAAGTTGTTGAGAAGTACAAGTCAGGGTTGGGTTGTAAGAAAAAAAAAAAAATATATATATATACCCCAATCCCTGATGATTCCCTCATAGAACCATAAAATCCAGTATCAAATGGAAAGAACACGGTACCACAACAATCCTGCCAAAAGAGGGCCACCCACCAGAACTCTCAGCTCATGCAAGGAGCTCATTAATTAGAAAAGCAGCACAGAGACCGAAGGTAACCTGATGTAGCTTCAGAGTTCCCACTCAGAGACTGGACTATTTGTCCATATGACCACAATAATCCATACACTCCATAGAGGTGGCCTTTATAGAAGAGTCGGCGGCAAAAATTTACTTACAAAAATTGTAAGGCTCATTTTGAGTTTGCCAAAAAGACATTTTAGAGAATCCCCAAATGTATGGAGGAAGGTGCTGAGGTCAGATGAGACCAAAATTTAATATTTTGGCCACCAAGGTAAATGCTATGTCTGGCGCCAAACCAGCACAGCTCATCGCCTTAAGAACACCATCCCCATAGTGAAACATAGTGGTTGACAGCATCATGCTGTGGGGATGTTTTCCGGCAGCAGGGAAAGGGAAAATGGTCCGAGTTGAGGGGAAGATGGATGGTGTGAAATACAGAGATATTCTTGAGTCTAACAGTGATTTGACTGGGACGAAGGTTCTCCTTTTAAAAAGATAATGACCCAAAGCATACTGCTAAAGCAATACTCCAGTTGTTTAAGGGGAAACGTAAATGTTTTGGAGTGGCCTAGTCAAAGCCTGGCCTTAATCCAATTGAGAATCTGAGGTCGGATTTGAAGATTGCTGTTCACCAGAAGAAACCATATAACTTGAAGGATTTGGAGCAGTTTTGCCTTGAGGAATGGGCAAAAATCCCAGTGGTAAGATGTGGAAAGCTCAAAAAAGATTTATCCAAAGTGACTTGCAGCTGTAATTGCCGCAAAAGGGGGCTCTACGTAGTACTGACTTTAGGGGGGTGTATAGTTATGCACACTGAAGTTTTCAGTTATTTTGTCCTACTTGCTTCACAATAAAAAGAAAACCAAATGTTCACAGTTGTAAGCATGTTCTTTACATGAACTGATGCAAATGCTCAAAAAAACTGAAATTCCAGATTGTGAGGTAGCAAGTCATGAAAAATGCCAAAGGGGGTAAATACTTTTGCAAGCCATGTAGATATTACATACATATATATCTACTATATACTGTAATTGTCTAATTCTGTCTGTAGCGGAAATCCCGCGACGCTGATTGGTCGCGACCTCTCTGCTCAGCTGCCTCCAGATTGG
>VIAB01006863.1:47828-77137 GCA_009801035.1 Oophaga pumilio | reverse complement strand
AAATGAGAAGGTGTGTCTAAACTTTTGGTCTGTACTGTATATATCATGAAAAGTATGAAAATCAAAGGCTTGATCGACATGCTAATAATATGCAAAATATGAAAACATGGAAACAATTTTCAAAACATCAATTTATTCAGTAGCAAGCATGAGCAACATACGAGAAATACAAGTGCCTACACACTTTGGTATGCGGTTAATGAGGTTATCAATGGTTGTCGGCAATGTTCTGCCACACTAAATGCACTTTGGAACGCAAATCCTCAAGATCCAACGCTGACAGCTCCCTTTGGAATAGCCGACCAATGAGGTCACAGATATGCTTGGTGTAAGACAAGTCCGGAGACGCTACAGGCCTTGGTATCACTTTCAGGCCACACAGACTTCTCACAGTATCACAAGCAACATGGAGCCGGGCTTGCCGGTGCCGCTGTCTGCTTTACTTTGGCTGGTTATGAAAAATAGGGGGGGCCGCTATCATTTTTTATTTATTTAATAGGGTAAATAAGGCTAAACACCCTTTAGTGCCACTTGAAAGTCACTAAAGGGTAAAAGTTTATTATATGTAGGAGGCTTGTAAAATTATATGTCTACAGGATATCTATATATTCTATCTGTTCTATTTATTGTCTATAAGATTGCTTTATTAGTTTGAAAACTAGATTTAAATTACATGGAGAGTTACAGTATAAAAGATGATGTTAATAATGAATTGCATGCACATGTCATATAATAATCTTTTAATCTTTTATTTTTTTTATATAGCGCTAACATATTCCGCAGCGCTTTACAGTTTGCACATATTATCGTCGCTGTCCCCGATGGGGCTCACAATCTAGATTCCCTATCAGTATGTTTTTTGGAATGTGGGAGGAAACCGGAGTTGCCGGAGGAAACCCACGCAAACACGGGGAGAACATACAAACTATGTATGTCAATTGTGAAAAATCGCATTGTACTCACATGAAACTCATCCTTTTTTTCTGGATCAACATTGGACCGATTTTTTTATACGCTAGTGTGACTCCAGCCTTAGGGTTACAATACATTCTCTGCACGTTTTACCAGGTTATAGTACTATATATTCATATTGTGTGATTGCATTTCTTTAAACAGACCTCTGTACAAAGGACTTAACATTACCAGGAGAGATCACACAGTCTATTTGGCTATAAATTCTTTGAAGTAACAGCTGTGAGGCTTTCAGAAGTGACTTTTTTTTGCATTAGAGTTGGATAATGGCTCATCATGTGTAATAAAAGAAGAGTATGCTGTAAAATAAATGAATCATAAACAGACATTTGTTATACAGCATATAAAGTTCATGCCCCTAATTACACAAAGCTTGCTGTCATGTATAGTGTACAGTTCCTATAGCGTCTTGTGCTTGGGTGCGAGGAAAACACAGGAGACATAGGTTGAAATGAAATGACTTGTATTACTTCATACAAGCATGCTGAAAAGTTCACACAGTTTGCAGGAACAGCGACAGGAGACACAGCAGGCCAGAGTAACTTCAAGCACTACAATAAATCTCCAAAGCAGGTTCAGGATCTCTTCTCTGTACCGTAATTCCTCTGCAAACATGGATTCACCAAACAGCAGGTTTCCAGAGTCCAAAAGTGTTCCAAGGTTCCTCAGTAGGGAATAGCTGGAGTACAAGTCCAAGGCTTCCAGGAGTCAGGTCACAGACTGACTGAGGCTTGATTCAGGAGCACTGATTGTTCAGCTGAGGCTGCTTAAGAAGCAAGAGGGAAGAATCAGGGCGGGAACATGAAAACTGGAAACTCCATATTAACTGAGGGCAAGAGCTGCAGAAAGACAGAAAGCAAAATGGCCGACGGAAAACTGAGTTTCAAGGAACATGTCAACAGAGACAAAGAACCTTACACTTGCTCTCTGAAACATAACATCACTTCTGTGTGCTCTGAGGGACACGCCATCTTCCCATGTTCAAGCCAACACTGTATTCCACTATTCAGAGGCTGCCCGTGCGATGGCATATATCTGAACCAACTAAGTGTAACTCCTCTGTATGATTTATTATGTCTTCCCCATTCATCCATAACTCTATACCATGTGTAATGTGCCTATTGTCATTTCAACTGACTCTGCACCATTTTATTTTCATGTTTGCTGATGATGCAACTGAACTTGTAGTAACTCTACTGAATCAATAAATTCCATATTCACCCCATTTTTCAGTTTCAAAAGAAGGGGAAAATCACTTGATATTTCCAAACATATATGACGATATCTTACTTTTTTCTTCCATTTAGCTCTGGATAAGTAACATATTTTGGAAAAATGTAATAAAATTTTCATCTTTAGATACCCCATGCTTTTCATTTACACCTACAGTACAAATATTAGTGGCAGGGCACATGTACTCTTTGAATGTTAGAATTACATGTGTGTTGGCGTACCTAGCACTGTTCTGATTGTTTTATGAAATAAATATTTTTCATTATGTTATATATACAGTACAGACCAAAAGTTTGGACACACTTTCTCATTCAAAGATTTTTCTGTATTTTCATGACTATGAAAATTGTAAATTCACACTGAAGGCATCAAAACTATGAATTAACACATGTGGAATTATACATTACACTTTACAAAAAAGTGTGAAACAACTGAAAATATGTCTTATATTCTAGGTTCTTCAAAGTAGCCACCTTTTGCTTTGATTACTGCTTTGCAAGCAGAAAAGGTGAACGGCTGGACTCTACATGCCTAGTTCCCACCGTGAAGCATGGAGGAGGTGGTGTGATGGTGTGGGGGTGCTTTGTTGGTGACACTGTTGGGGATTTATTCAAAATTGAAGCGGTGAGCTGTCCAGCTCACCCCAAACCATCTCGATTGGGTTCAAGTCTGGTGACTGTGGAGGCCAGGTCATCTGGCGTAGCACCCCAACACGCTCCTTCTTGGTCAAATAGCCCTTACACAGTCTGGAGGTGTGTTTGGGGTCATTGTCCTGTTGAAAAATAAATGTTGGTCCAACTAAACGCAAACCGGATGGAATAGCATGCTGCTGCAAGATGCTGTAGTAGCCATTCTGGTTCACTATGCCTTCAATTTTGAATAAATCCCCAACAGTGTCACCAGCAAAGCACCCCACACCATCACACCTCCTCCTCCATGCTTCACGGTGGGAACCAGGCATGTAGAGTCCATCCGTTCACCTTTTCTGCGTGCAAAGCAGTAATCAAAGCAAAAGGTGGCTACTTTGAAGAACCTAGAATATAAGACAATTTTTCAGTTGTTTCACACTTTTTTGCAAAGTGTAATGTATAATTCCACATGTGTTAATTCATAGTTTTGATGCCTTCAGTGTGATTCTACAATTTTCATAGCCATGAAAATACAGAAAAATCTTTGAATGAGAAGGTGTGTCCAAACTTTTGGTCTGTACTGTATATGTAAGAATATATGTAAGATGAGACAATAAAAGCAAAATTTTAAAAACCTTTATTCAGTTTCAAGTATGAGCGCCACTTGCAGGTATACATTTATATGTCTTGACATGCTATTATGAGGTTATTAATGGTTGTATTAGGAATGTTCGGTCATACTGAATGCACTTGAGCACACAAATCTTCAAGATCCACTTTTGGCAGCTCCTTTTGTGGTTAACCCATGAACTCTCAGATGTTCCCGAGGGGGGACAATTTGCATTTTCCAGGTGCCTTCTGAGAAAAGCAGTCTCCCTCAACCAGAAGATCGTTGGGTATAGCCAGGACCAGCTGCTTGGAAAGCATCGCCAAACTGCGCACCTTACGGCACATCTCTACTGGTCACAGAAGGTAAAGAAAGTGTCAGAGAACCTACAAAAGCAGACGAGTGGAAGCATGTGACCAAAAGAAGCAAGAAAACCATGGAGACATCACCAACTACACAACTGAGAAACCGATACCAAGGCCTTGTGGAGGATGAAGATGGAACACCTAAGGCTGAGGCACTTACAGCAAGCAAAGAAGAAAAGGGCACACAGCAACACCCAGAAGTGACAACAAAAAGTACAGCCAAGAAGCGAAGAAGAGTGGTAGTGGTGGGAGACTCACTACTGAGAGGCAAAGAAGCAACCATCTGCAGACTGAACATAACTGCAAGAGAATTATGCTGCCTCCCAGATGCGAAGATCAAAGATGTGACCGATCGGATACCAAAGCTCATCAGTTCCAAGGACGTCCACAAATTTCTTCTGATACATGTTGGCACCAATGACACGGCAAGGAAAGTCCTACCGACAATCTGCAGGGACTTTGAAGAGTTGGGGAAGAAAGTAAAGTAACAGGATGCACATGTAGTTTTTTTATTCTTCCAGTAGACGGGCATGGCATCAGGAGATAGAACAGGATCCTTGATGCGAGACAATGGTGCAGACAAGGATTCGGATTCCTGGACCACGGTGTGAATTACCTGTATGACGGACTCCTCGCCAGAGATGGACTACACCTTAGCAAAACTGGGAAACACACATTCGCCAGAAGACTCGCTACACTCATCAGGAGGGCGTTAAACTAGAATAAGAGGACGGGAAGAAAAACATTAGACTCGAACATGAAGCCAGAAAATATAATGATGCAGCAAAGAAGACCCAAGACAACATACTCGGAAGGGAGGTAAGAAAATTTCTAAAACAATCCACAGGGAGGAGATTGGAACAAAACAAATTACTCTAAACTGCATGCTGCAAATTCCAGAAGCCTGACAAGATGGAAGAACTAGAAGCAGAAATATCTACAGGTAATTATGACATAGTGGGAATACCTGAGACATGGTTAGATGAAAGCTATGACTGGGCAGTTAACTTACAGGGTTACAGTCTGTTGAGAAAAGATCATAAAAATCGGAGAGAAGAGTTTTGTCTTTATGTAAAGTCTTGTCTAAAGTCCACTTTAAGGGAGGATATTAGCGAAGGGAATGAGGATGTCGAGTCCATATGGGTCAAAATACATGGAGGGAAAAATAGTAACAAAATTCTCATTGGGGTCTGTTACAAACCCCCAAATATAGCAGAAATCATGGAAAGTTTACTACTAAGGCAGATAGATGAAGCTGCAACCCATAATGAGGTCCTTGTTATGGGGGACTTTAAATACCCAAATATTAACTGGAAAATAGAGACCTGCGAAACCCATCAAGGCAACAGGTTTCTGCTAATAACCAAGAAAAATTATCTTTCACAATTGGTGCAGAATCCAACCAGAGGAGAAGCACTTTTAGACCTGATACTAATAAACCTGACAGAATAACAAATCTGCAGGTCGTCGGGCATCTAGGAAATAGCGACCACAATATTGGACAGTTTCACTTGTCTTTCGCTAGGGAGACTTGTCAACGAAAACACTGAACTTTAGGAAGGCAAAGTTTGACCAGCTTAGAGATGCCCTTAATCTGGTTGACTGAGACAATGTCCTCAGAAATAAAAATACAGATAATAAATGGGAAATATTTAAAAACATCCTAAATAGGCACTGTAAGCAGTTTATACCTTGGAATAAAAGGACAAGAAATAGGAAAAACCCAATGTGGCTAAACAAAAAAGTAAGAGGGGCAATTAACGGTCAAAAGAGAGCATTTAAACTACTAAAGCAGGATGGCACCATTAAAGCTCTAAAATACTATAGGGAGAAAAATTATTTATCTAAAAAAACGAATTAAAGCTGCCAAAAAGGAAACAGAGAAGCACATTGCTAAGGAGAATAAAACTAATCCCAAGCTGTTCTTCAACTATGTCAATATTAAAAGAATCAAAAGTGAAAGTGTAGGCCCCTTAAAAAATTGTGAGGAAAGAATGGCTGTAGATGATGAGGAAAAAGCGAATATATTAAACACCTTCTTCTCCACAGTATTCATGGTGGAAAATGAAATTCTAGGTGAAATGCCAAGAGACAAAGAAAACCCTATATTAAGGGTCACCAATGTAACCCAAGAAGAGGTGCGAAACTTGGCTAAATAAGATTAAAATAGATAAATCTCTGGGTCCGAATGGCATACACCCACGAGTACTAAGAGAACTAAGTAATGTAATAGACAAACCATTATTTCTTATATTTAGGGACTCTATAGCGATGGGGTCTATTCCACAGGACTGGTGCATAGCAAATGTGGTACCAATATTCAAAAAGGGCTCTAAAAGTGAACCTGGAAATTATAAGCCAGTAAGTCTAACCTCTATTGTTGGTAAAATATTTGAAGGGCTTCTGAGGGATGTTATTCTGGATTATCTCAATGAGAATAAATGTTTAACTCCATATTAGCATAGGTTTATGAGGAATCGCTCCTGTCAAACCAATTTAATCAGTTTTTATGAAGAGGTAAGCTGTAGATTCGACCAAAGTGAGTCATTGGACGTGATACATCTTGATTTTTCTAAAGCATTTGATACCGTGCCACACAAGAGGTTGGTATACAAAAAGAGAATGCTGGGTCTGGGGGAAAATGTGTGTAATTGGTAAGTAACTGGCTTAGTGATAGAAAGCAGAGGGTGGTTATAAATGGTATATTCTCTAACTGGGTCACTGTGACCAGTGGGGTACCGCAGGGGTCAGTGTTGGGACCTATTCTCTTCAACATATTTATTAACGATCTAGTAGAAGGTTTACACAGTAAAATATCGATATTTGCAGATGATGCAAAACTATGTAAAGCAGTCAATACAAGATAGTATTTTGCTACAGATGGATCTGGGTAAGTTGGAAACTTGGGCCGAATGGTGGCAGATGCGGTTTAAGAATGATAAATGTAAGATTATACACTTGTGAAGAAGGAATCAATATCACCTTTACACATTGAGTGGGAAACCACTGGGTAAATCTGACATAGAGAAGGACTTGGGGATCCTAGTTAATGATAAACTTACCTGGAGCAGCCAGTGCCAGGCAGTGGCTGCCAAGGCATACACTATCATGGAGTGCATTAAAAGAGGTCTGGATACACATGATGTGAGCATTATACTGCCTATGTGCAAATCCCTGGTTAGACCGCACATGGAGTACTGTGTACAGTTTTGCCACAGGTGCTTAGGAAGGATATAATGGAACTAGAGCGAGTACAAAGAAGGGCAACAAAATTAATAAAGGGGATGGGGGAACTACAATACCCAGAGAGATTAGGATTATTTAGTGTAGAAAAAAAATGACTGAGGGGCGATCTAATAACCATGTATAAGTATATAAGGGGACAATACAAATATCTGTCTGAGGATCTGTTTAAGCCAAGGAAGGTGACGGTCACAAAGTGGCATTCTCTGCATCTGGAGGAGAGAAGGTTTTTCCACCAACATAGAAGAGGATTCTTTACTGTTAGGGCAGTAAGAATCTATAATTCCTTGCCTGAGAAGGTGGTGATGGCGAACTCAGTCGAAGGGGGTTCAAGAGAGGCCTGGATGTCTTCCTGGAGCGTAACAATATTGTATCTTACAGTTATTAGGTTCTTTAGAAGGACGTGGATCTGGGGATTTATACTGACGGAATATAGGCTGAACTGATGGACAAATGTCTTTTTTTCAGCCTTGCTAACTATGTTACTATGTTTGTGTTGTCTCAAAAAATGTCTCGAATCAATGTAACGGTGAGTCGTTATTGTGTCTGGAGTAAAAACTAGAAGGGTCTAGGTACTATTCATTATGCCACATCATAATCCCAGAAGTAAAACTTGTGTGATGTTCCCTAATGAAATTCTGTTCATCACATGGTCTCATCAGATTAGAAGGTGCACAGTGATGCATTCTGTCCTGCAAGGGAATTTATCATATACCAAACATAAGGTCTCAAACAGTGCCTACACAAACCATTATAGGTCATTTCAAGATACTAGACTGAGAGCCAGATGTCCAGCCATAGGTGTTGCATTGATCTCGACTCACCACACTCACGCAAAGCAAGACAGCAATGAATGCTTTAATTGAGGTATATCTTCTTCAGTGATAAATATTTCTTTAATCTTGGACCTAATGAATGATAGCCAGCCAGAGATTAGTCTGGAGACCACATGAGCAATGTCATGAAGAGGCCTTCATAATGTGGAAGTGTCCTAGGTGCCGTGTTGCAATCTCATACTATGGCCAGCTTCGTGTCTGGAGTGTCCCATCTAGCACATCTTGGACGTTATTACAGACGTTACATAGAGTTGCCAGCTGCAGAGCTTGATGGCATGTAACCAAGTGCATTTAGTGTACCAGAACATTAATAGCATGCCAAGGTTTGCATGTGGAAACCAGGAGGACAATAAATATAACAAGAGAAGCGGAGGGGCCATGGCAGAGCTGAAGACTACTCACAGGCCCGCCCCGATGCACTAAGCTATGATTTTAAGAAAACTTCAAAGCCTGATTACACAAAACGGATCGCCGTGTTCAGAATTGCCCAATCTATCAATGAAAAAAGATGATTAACCTGATCGCTAAACAGTGGAGTGAGAAAAAAAAAATAAAAATGCCAGAATTATGTTTTTTGGGTCGCCACAGCATTGCATTAAAATGCAATAACAGGCGATCAAAAGATCCTATCTGAACCAAAATGGTATAATTAAAAACATCAGCTCGGCACGCAAAAAAATAAGCCCTCACCTAACCTGGGATTATGAAAAATGGAGATACTACGGGTATTGGAAAATGTCGCAATTTTTTTTTTAACAAAGTTTGGAATTTTTTTCATCACTTAGATAAAAAAGAACCTAGACATGTTTGGTGTCTATGAACTCATAATGACCTGGAGAATTATATTGGCAGGTCAGTTTTAGCATTTAGTGAACCTAGTAAAAAAGCCAAATAAAAAACAAGTGTGGGATTGCACTTTTTTTGCAGTTTCACCACAGTTGGAATTTTTTTCCCATTTTCTAGTACTTGACATGGTAAAACCAATGGTGTCGTTCAAAAGTACAACTCTTCCCACAAAAAACAAGCCCTCACACAGCCATATTGAAAAAAAAAAAGTTATGGCTCTGGGAAGAAGGTGAGCAAAAAACTAAAGCGCAAAAATGAAAACACCTCCAGGGTTAAGGAGTTAAGATACAAGAATGCCTTCAATGGTGTAGTATGCTGTAGGTCTTAGTATAACATCAAAGGAAAAATGGTACTCTGAGAGGAATTGCTTGAATGTTTTTTATTTTTTGGTGAATTTTTTATTGTTTACATTTTTTTCAAATCAATCCAAGTCCCTTTGATATAATATATCTCTGCTGCACGCTACAGGTATACTAAGTGATTATATCAAAATTCATATAGGTATCAAACTCCCGACACTCACACATAATGCGATCCTGGATTCTTTTATTTAGAACCTGTATGAACGTTTCAGCTCCTCATGAGCTTTCAACAGCCTTTTATTTTCAAATTCAGTCTATTTATTGTATGGTCTACAAATTTCACAGGTGTCAGTCCCTAAACATACATACCAACAATATACAACAAATTTAGACACTGTAGGTCATTATGCTTTCGGCTCACAGAACAGAACACTATATCACATTTAAATCCTGAAATGGTGGCAAGCGCTTGTGTGAAATTATAGGAAGGTAAGGAAGTTGATCCTATTCCAAATGTTTATTCTTATTTTAAGGGTTCGCTCACATTAGCATATAAATCAGAGGAGTGCAATGCGAGAAAAAAATCGCTTTGCTCTCTGACCAAAGTTATTCAATAAGTCAGTGCTCACCTGCAAGTTTTATCTCAGCTGCAATTGGTCTGAGGAAAATGCCCAATAACCAGGGACTTTCCCAGCCTGATACTATGAGATCACAGCTGTCTGCTTTACCTTTGCTAGTTATCAAAAACGGGTACCCCACGCCATTTTTTTTACTATTAGGTTAAATAAGGCTATACCCCCTTTTATGCCTCATGAAAGGCACTAGAGGGTTCAAGCTTGATATGTAGGGGACTTGTGAAATTATATATCTGCGGGATATTTTGATACTTTTTCTGGACAAAATACTGCTTTAGGCTGTATGCACACGTTGCATTTTTGCCACATTTTTGCCTCACAGATTTGTCACAAAACCTGGAGTGAATGAGCATCCTGTAATGTCGGCACACATTGCTTATTTATGAGTTGCAGGTTTGATGAAAATTCGAATCTGCAGCATGTCAATTCTTTCAACGTTTTTGCAGCATTTTTTCACCCATTGACTTCAATTAATTCAGTAAAAACTGCTATAAAAACGCAGGTATAAAAATGATTGCAGATGTGCTGCTTTTTCTAACATTTTTGCTACAGAAAATTAATGCAACACATGTTTTGTTATACACGTTTTTTTCCTTTGTCTGCCCTGTAACAACACAAAAAAAGACAAATTGGACATGATTTTCACATAAAACCCCAAAAATGGTCCGGAGAAAATTGGCACCCTCAACTTAATATTTGATTTAAAACCCTTTGGAATTAATAACTGCAATCAATTGCTTCCTATAACCATCAACAAGCTCCCTACACCTCTAAATTGAAATTTTGGACCACTCTTCTTTTGAAAATTGCTCCAGGTCTCTCATTTGAAGGGTGCCTTCCAAAAATAGCAATTTTTAGATCTCTCCACAGGTGTTAAATGAGATTTCAGAACTCTAGTGCTTTGTTTCCATCCATTTCTGGGTGATTCTTGAAGTATGCTTGGGGTCATTGTCCTGCTCAAAGACCCATGACCTAGGACGTAAACCCTGCTTTCTGACACTGGGCGCTACATTGCAAAACAGAATCCTTTGGCGATCTTCAGATTTCATGATGCCTTGCACACAGTCAATGCACCCAGTTCTAGAGGCAACAAAACAACCCCAATACATCTTTGAACCTCCACCATATTTGACTGTAAGTATTGTGTTCTTTTACTTGTAGGCCGAAAAATTGTGTGATTTATCAAAAAGCTCTAGCTAGGTCTCTTCTGCTACAGATGCTTTCCCAGAAGGATTTTAGCCTTACATACATTTTGGCAAACTGCATTCTAACTTTTTTATGTCTCTGTGTCAGCAGAGGGGTCATATTTGGTCCCCTGCCATAGCGTGTCATTTCATTTAAATGTTGACTGATGGTTCACACTGACACTGATGCACCCTGAGCCTGCAGAAGAGCTTGAATTTCTTTGGATCTTGATTGAGGCTGCTTATCCACTATCTGGACTAGTCTGTGTTGCATCTTTTCATCAATTTTTTCCTGCTGTTCACGGCCAGGGAGATTATCTACAGTTCCATGGGTTGTAAACTTCCTGATTATGTTGCGCATTGTGGAGTTGTACAATTATATATCTGGCCAATGTGTTACATCGGAATTTGTGCTGAGCTTTAGAGTTCTAAGAATATTACAGTTTTTTTATTCACCAGAGCCGTAACTCGAGGAGGAGAGCCCCCTTGCCAGAAACCAGGAAGCTTGCTTTGAGCTGCTCAATAGATAATTTGAGAATACGGCTTTAACTCATGAGATATTGAATGTTGATTACAGCCCCTATTATAAGGCAGGATTTAAAAGCTTAACCAGTGACCTTGCTACCAGTTACATTACATTGGCCAACATTTATTTAATTGAATTTCACAGCATGCGGAACCAATATTCTTGTAAATTGCTGTAAGTCTGCATTGTTAATAAATAATGCCATATAGTTGTGATCTTAACATCACAGACAATATCTGTGACTAGGAGCAGAGGCAGAAGTAAGCGAGACTGCAAACGCTTGCAGAAGTTCTATGGCATGCTCCCAACAACCTACCAGCCAATTTATAACAAAACTGCACAAGTGTGTGCTTAAAGAGATGGATGTACTTTTTATGTTGGGTATAATAAATATTGATTTTGTTTTGTTTTTTTTACTGTTTAGCATTATTCCGATATCAAAATATTGCATGATACTGTTTCAAGGTATATTTAATTTGCAGTATAAAATGGTTTGTTGACTACTCTAGCATATTAATCAATACTTTTATAGAAAAACTATAATTAAAGAATATTTTTACAATATGCCTGTACAAGAAACCTTGTATTGTGTCAGGACTGGACTATTACATAACTATTAACTTTTCTGCAAAATATACAAATTCACAGAGCAGTTTAGTATAATAATTCAATTGTTTGGGAAATCTAATTAGTTATCAGAACATCCACTATAATCTGATACTTTTTTACATATGTTACCTGTTGATGCAGATAATACACACAACAGGTGAATAGCACATCAATTACAATTAATGAAGATACGATTAAACAAACATCAGTATTTGTAATCAAAGAATGTGACTGTGGTTTATGCTTGTTTGCATCTTAGTATAAAGTGAGAATAAATAAGCAGTGGCCTGTGACGTTGGTGAATACAGAGACGTACTGAGAAAATATGTGTGCAAAGGGGAGTGTGTATCCCATATCTGTCATAAATGTCTTTTATTTTATTTTCTCCAGCATGTCTTTGGCTAATGGCTACATTACATTTATGCAGTCTAATGATTATCTCTGTTCTCCTTTTGTTCCAGTTCAGTGTGATAATGTAGGCTAGTAATTAGGTAGAAAAGCTAAATATATCCTATATCTGTACATCTGCCCCCATAGACTGTTTATAGATAAAGAGTTCTAGGCTATTAAACCACAGTACCCTGTAGAAAACTCTGGTTCAGTGATTCTGCAGTATGTCCTCAGATATATTTACATTAGCTATTGAACCTATTCTATGCCCTGGTGGCGAGAGTCTCTATCCCTCCCTCCCCCTCTTTCTCTGTTACCCCTCTCTGTCCCCTCTCTCTTCCCCCCTCTCTTTCTGGTACCCCCTCTCTATCTTCGTCGCTCTCTCCCCCTCTCTCTGTTATCCCCTCTCTCTCTTCCCCCTCTCTTTCTGTTACCCCCTCTCTCTTCTCCCCTTGCTCTCTCTTCCATTCTCTCTCTTGCCCCCCTCTCTCACTTCCCTCTCTTTCTTGCCCCCTCACTCTCTAATTCAAATTCAAATAGGATTTATTGGCAGTAACAAAATACAATTCATGTTGCCAAAGCAAGAAAAAATAAGTGTGTCTGGGTAGTGGATCATGGTTAAGGGGATAGGATGTTTGGGGCACATTTTGTGCAGTAATAGTCCACAGTCTCTATATCTCTTCCTTCTCTCTCTCTTTCCCCCTATCTCTATATTTCTTCCACCACTCTCTCTCCCCTTCTCTCTATATTTCTTCCCCTTCTCTATATATCTCCCCCTCTATATATCTCTTCCCCCTCCTCTCTCTCTTCACCCTCTCCCCATCTCTCTGTATCTCTTCCCCTCTCTCTATATATATACAGTATCTGAGCCGCCCGCCAGGGCCGTGGGGTACTCGGCACCGAGCCCGTCGACTTCTATGGATAATGTCACGGGCAGCACACTGCTCGGTCCGTGGCCCTGGGCGCTCACTATAAATGGGGTATTTCCAGGGGATTAGTGTTCGTGTAGTTTGTCGTGACGCCACCTGTAGTACCTGGTCAGGGTGACCAGCGCTGCTGTGCAGGTCCTCTGGAAGGGATGGTGTTGTGCAGCTAGATGATAAGTCTTCTACAGGTAAGACTGTGTCCTCCCAGGGCAGATAGTTGAAAGGTGTAGCAATGGTGCAGAGGGATGTAGCAGAGTGGAGTGTGCGTCGCTGGAAGAATCAGGGAAACAGTTCTGTTGCAGTTTCAAGGTTTTACTCACAGTTCTGTCACCGGTAATACAGATTCCAGCCGGGCACTGTGTCCTTCCAGTGAGTAGTCCAGCAACCCTCAGGTAAATTGGTCACACTCCCAAAGACTCCCTTTATGTTCCTTTCCGGCCTTTCGCTTATCAGTGCTACCCTCCTCTCCTTCTTGCACTCGCCACCACAGAGCCCTCAGACAAGGCAGTATTAGGTCCTTTCAGTTCACAGACTTCGACCCGATGTCTCCGGCACGGCATCTCCCTCTCATGTCTCAGAGATCGAAGAACAACGCCCGTTGCCTGCACGTACTTGACCACTAGGCTGCCTCCTGGTGAGATTATGGTGGCTACGGCAATGCCACTTGAAGTGACCAATGCCTACGGTTTTACTAGCAGAGCCTGAAGCTTTCCCGCTAGCCTAGGGACCGTTCCCTAAAGTCGGCCTGGTCCTCTTCTGCAATGGGCTACAACTTGTGAGATAGTCTCTGCCCAGGACCCATTCGCTCTCTCAGCAAGGCTCCCTGAGGTGAACTCAGAGGAGCTGCAGGTCAGGCCAGTACTCACTCACTGCCTGCCTGTCTCAAACTGAACTCTAAACTCACACGCTGCTGCCTAATGCTGCAGCTGACTCCACCCACTCAACATCTACACCCTTTACTAACCAGCCTGATGCTCAGCACTGGCATGATGTGTGTGGATGCGGTGATGGAGTCAATGGGGTGCTTCCTCCTTACCTGAGAGTCAGGTGTCACACCTCTGGGTGAGATGCAACATCTCTGTGGCGACTAGACCCTCAGGGAGCCACATATCTCTACCCCTCTGTCTATATATATCCCTTCCCCCTCTCTCTTCCCCCTCTCTATTCCTCCTGTTTCTCTCTCTATCTCTTCCCAATTTCTCTCTCTCCCCCATGTCTCTCTCCATATCTCTTCCCCCTCTCTCTACATATATCTCCCCCCCTCAGTTTCCCTTTCTCGTCCCCCTCCCTATGTCCCCTCCAGACCCCCGCTGGTGAAGCTGCTGCTTCAACCGACGTCCTAGCATGCGCTGACTACTGCGCATGCGCCGGAAGCTTCGGACAAAAGGATACATCTCCATTTATATTACAGATTGAAAATGGAAAATAGCAATTTTAATTGCACTATTTGATAAAAACTTGCTCATTATAGTTATTTACTTGTGAACTTTACTTAGTGTTTCTAGATTGCAAACTCTTGTGGGCAAGTCCTTTACACCTCTTGTTGTTAACTAGTTTGTTAAATTAAAACATTCATCAGCAAATGACCTAATGTTCAAATCAGGTTTTAAAAAAAAAAATAGTAATCTTTCTATATTCATACTAGCCAGTGGGACTTTTTTAAACTCATATTTTCTGTCCTTTTAGAAAGAGTTTTAAGCAGGATCTTTATCGTCCGAGGCATGAATTTAATGACAGGTAACACCTCAATAAACAGTGGATAATACAGGATCCACCAATCAAAATAGGTGATTTCACACCAAATTTTGCTTATCTCCCTTTTCAATTACATTTACTCAGGTTCGTTAGACAGAAGAGTAGAAAGAATAGAGTTGGGATCCGACCACTGTGGCTATGAACATATGTTGAAGGAAGAGGGTTTTTACAGGCACACCAACCAGGTAAAATGCAAAAACTTTATTTAGGCATATTTAATCCATATTAAAAAAGTGAGTTTAAAAACACCTGATGCGTTTGTGGCGCGATTATTGCACCCTTAGTCGTAGAATGTCAGTGTGATAACACAGGCAGGTATATATAGAGGAAGTGATCCAATCAAACGCCATTGAGATAATAACATTAATGATGCACCAGGAGTGCACTGTGCCAACAAAGATAATGCCAATCACATAGGAAAAAATATCTAATAAATGGAAAATAAATATTTTTTTTAAATCCAAAGACGCTAAGAGGTGGTGGGGGAGAACAATGATGAGGGTGGTGGAGAGGACACTGAGGTGTTGTGAGGGAGAACAATGGTGAGGGTGGGGGAGAACAATGATGAGGGTAGTGGAGAGGACACTGAGGTGTGGTGAGGGAGAACAATGATGAGGGTGGGGAGAACAATGATGGGGCTGGTGGAGAGGACACTGAGTGTTGCTAGGGGAGAACAATGATGAGGGTGGGGTAGAACAGTGATGGTGGGAGAGGAAACTGAGGTGTGGGTGAGAGAACAGCTGTGGGGGAGAGGACAGGTTTGGTGGGAAAGAACAATGATGAGGGTGGGGGAGATCAATGATGAGGGTGGGGGAAAACAATGAAGGGGTGGTGGAGAGGACACTGAGGTGTGTTGAGAAGAATGGGGCTGGTGGAGATGACAGGTGTGGTGGAGAGGACAATGAGGGGGTAGGGAGAAGAATGATAGAGGTGGAGGAAAGGACAATGAATGTAGTGGGCAGAGGACAATGATGATGATGGGGAAGAAGACAATGATGAATGTGGTGTAAGAGGGCAATGATGGAATGGGGAGAGGAAAATGATGGATGTGGGGGAGATTACAATGAAGGGGCTGGAGGAGAGGACAATGAGGGGGGTATTGGGATGAGAGTAAGGGGGCTTATAATGTACTTAAGAACAGTAGAGATGGGAGAACCCCTGGATGTTCAGGTCTGGTGGGTTTGGCCAAATAGTTAAAAGTTCGGGTTCAGGTACCAGAACAGTACCTGAACCCAGACCCCATTCACTTGAATGGGGAGCCCAAACATCCAGTGTTTGCCAACGTGTCATGTGCATGACAGCGTGGCAAACACTGTTTCTGATCAATGGTAAAATCATTACCAGCGGTCAGACAGTCATGTTCCTACGCTGCCATACAATTAAAGACGTTAACAAATTCATGAGACTCTTTACAGTTAAGAGACATTTTTTCACTGAATCACATAACGAAAATGAAAGACATTCCACTCCTTCTTTTCCAGCACAAGATATGTTGGCCTTTTCCTTAAATGAACATAACACAGTTTTAACCCTTACATCCTTGCAAGATCACCTGTATCATATGGACATGGTACAAGATAAGAACATCACGGTTACACCTAAAAACTCAACTTATTACCCTATTCGATCTAGGGTTCCATCACTTAACTTTTTTCAAACATTGGTAGAGAGAGACCTGAAGTTACTCCATGAACAAACTAAATCATCTTATCATCCCAGAAATATGAGTGGCATTGAATTTAAAGCTAACAGAGAACTACAAGTAAACTTAAACATCACAATCAGACAATCTAATAACGGTGGATGTGTTGTCTTTCTTGATACCTCGTTGTGTATTAAATTAGCTAACAATATTCTTAAAGATTCATCGACATACAGTTCGCTTACATCAGATCCAAACCTGTCATACAAATGTATGTTGTCCCAAATTCTACATGAGGGTGTCAGATTAGGAATAATTAATAACAAACTTCATAAATGGCTCCTACCAGATTACCCCATACTACCCATTTTCCATGGGCTTCCTAAAACCCTTGAAGGAGTCTTTCCTCCTCCACTTTGCCCCATTATTTCTATCATTGGGTCCCTAAATGAAAATTTAAGCCAATGGGTGGACGAACGCATTCAACCTTTGGTGACTAGAATTCCAGGTTATCTGAAAGATACTTCTGCAGTATACAAGTTTTTGATCAATTCAAATGGAATGAACATTTCAAATTTATAACATGTGATGTGATCATTATCCCCCATCATCTAGCTATTAAGGCCATTCAGCATACTTAGACAAATACAGCAATTATTCCACTAATATAAAATATTTCATCATGTCTCCTATTTATTGCATCATAATTTTTTATGTTTGATTCCCAATTTTTTCTTCAAATACTTGGTGCACCGATGGGCTTGAAATTCTCCCCGTTCCTCGCTATTCTTTACATGTCATTGTAAGGAGGTGGCAGGTCCCCTCAGTTACCCCCTCTCCTCCTTCCATGTGACCCCCGTGCCCTTTGTGTACTGTGATGTAATGTAATATGTTGAGCTGTGTTTGTTTGGTCTTAATGTAATATATATGCTGTATTTGTATTGTAATGTGTATGTTCCTGTTTAATACCTGTCTAGTTAGGGACAGAATTAGTTAAATAAGGGGGCTGGACTTGCAACCACGAGGAGAGAGGAAGCTGCTGCTTCCTCAGAGAATCCCGGATACGTTGGCCAGGGCAGATGTGATTTTTCAGACGGGGCTCTGCCAGACCCCCGGACCGGAGAGGTCTGTTGCCCAGGACTAAGGACTAAAATAAAGGGACTAAGGACTGCAACACGGGCCCCGGGACTCTGGAAGGGCCCCACTGAAGGGGTTTTAAGTGCCCAGATCCCAGCGTGTTGACTTCTGCAAATCTTCGGCTGCTGTGGGTGCGGTTGGAGAGAGTGTCAGGGAGAGAGCAGGAAAGCCAGTGTTGTACTTATGCCTTTCTTCTTCACCACTCTTCATTAAAAAGTTATTTCCCTGTTGGACAACATTTGCCTTTGTGGACTCTAAATCGCCTGGACTGCTGTTGTTACCAGAGGAGAAGGTAACCTGTGGGGAAAAGCTGCATCGGTCCCATAATGCATGTACAAGGGGCCGGGATGTCATCAGACTGTGTTTAGTGGGTGAGCTCGGTCAGGACTACCACCCCAGTGCCCCTTGTTACACTATGGTGGGAGGAAACATATATTTTTGGATTATATAAATTGGTTTGGGAGATATGTGGACGACCTACTATTTATATGGCAGGGAAATTCCATTGACATTGCAAAATTCATGGTAAATCTAAATTCCAACAATTTCAATCTCAGATTTACAGTAAATAGTCCAACCACAGAAACTCCATTTTTGGACGTATATTTAACCGGTAACCCTGTCACCCAAAATACATCTCTTTACAGAAAAGACGTTTCTGCCAATATGGTTCTAATATCCTCCTCCTCACATCCCAATCACACCATACGTGCCATACCCTATGGGGAATTCAAACGAGCAAAATAGATGTGTTCTTCCAATGATTTATTCATTTAAGAAAGTAATATTATCAATCAAAGATTGACTGATGGGGGATACAAAAATTGTGATATCAAACGCGCCTTTGATAAGGTGGCAAAAAAACAAGGTCCTTTGTACGTTATAATAAAAGTTTTTCCAACCAAAATAGCACACATTCTTCAGTTACTTTTTCAACACCTTTTAGTTCACAATTTAACAAAATAAAATCCATTGTAAAAAAAATATTTACCAGTAACCAGTCAGGATGATATTCTATGTGAAGGGAAAGTTGTCCCATCTTGGAACAATGTAAAGAAGTAAAAAAAGTTATTGAAAATGTTAAAAATATTTTAAAAAATAAAATAAAGAATAAAAAAAGAAAAAAATATTAATCCTATAAATTCATTTTTTTATGTAACAACACACGTGAACAAAAAAATACTCATATTTGGTATCGCCGCATCCAGAATGACCCGACCTATAAAATTGTCCCACTAGTTAACCCCTTTAGTGAACCATGTTAAAAATTAAAGGAAAACTGTTGCAAATTACTAACTTTTATTATCATACCGCCAAACAAAAAGTAGAATAAAACACAAAAAAAAGACAAATGTAAATAAAAATGGTATCTCTGAAATTATAATTTTGCTCTACAAAAAAACAAGCTGCAAAACAACCCCATCAGCGGATAAATATAAATGTTATAGCTCTCAATATAAAGCAATGCAAAAATATTTTTTTTTATAAAATAGTTTTTTTATCTGTAAAAGCAACAAAACATAAAAAACATATAAATGTGGTACCGCTGTAATTGTACTGACCCAAAGAATAAAGCTGCCTTAACAATTACGCTGAACGGCATTAAAAAAACAGTTTTTTTGTTCATTCTGCCTCCCAAAAATCGGAATAGAATGCCATCAAAAGCTGTCATGTACCCGAAAATTGTACCAACAAAAACGTCAATTTGTTGCACAAAAAAACAAGCCATTACATGACTCTGTCAGCTGAAGTATGGAAAAATTACAGCCATCTAAATATGAGGATGCAAAAAATTGTTTTTGCAATAAAAAATGTCTTTTAGTGTGTGACAGCTGCCAAACATAAAAATCCAATATAAATCTGGTACAGCTGTAATCGCATCAACCCAAAGAATAAAGTTGTCTAATCAATTATACCACAAGAGTAATGGCGTAAAAAATAAATAAAACCAATTCTTCACCTGCTGTTGATTTGTTCATTCTGCCTCCCAAAGATCACAGTTAGGCTCTGCTCACATTTATCTTGCACTCTATACTGAGCGCTTTCACTGGGGTTTCCATGTACATCTCTGAAATACATTATTCCGAAGGAAGATTCCCTATAATGAGGCAGATGGAGTCACTATGGATGACATCTGACCTGGGATCCGGCAGTGTTTATCTTTTTAGGCTTGCATAAAAGTGTAGTCCGCCACAGTTTTGTGCACTTCTGAACAGAAGAAGACCATAGAACAGAGGCCAAATGAAGTCCAGAATAACTCTGCTGCCTCATGATAGTAAGTTGCTCCTTTGTGGGTTTCATCGGAATCAAGACAGATATTTAGATGGAAACCCCAATGTAAGTGCTAGAGCACCAGATAAATGTGATCCCAAATGTTATGAAAAATGTTTCCAACAAAGGCTTCAACTCAATCTACAAAAAAAGCAAGACCCCACTCACGTCTGTCATCTGTTAACGGAAATATAGGGGGCTGCCATGTGACTGGTAGTGCAAATGCTCTGGAAAAGCGCTATTGCTCCTCACCCTCCAAAAGAAATTCAGCAAATTCCTCGCTCCCAAATCCAAATGCCCCCCCTCCTTTTTGAGCCTCACAGTATACCTAAACCACATTTAGCATCCACGTGTGTTAAAGGCCTGCGGAACGCACCTAATAGATATTAAGGAGAGGTGCGTTCACAGGCCGGGGTCCACCGTGCAGGCAGAGCCTGCTGCTAGTAAGATGGTGAAAATAGGCAGTATGAGCGAACTCTGTTATCCCGCAGAGTCTTAGATGTAAATGCCGTAACACTATATGGCGGTATAAGCGGACTCTGTTAATTCACAGAGCCGCTGTGACAAAGACTGTGTCCTGTCAGACTCACAGGGAACACAGATGACTGCTAAGCGGATTGCAGTCTGTGGTCATGCAATCAGAACACAAGCAATAATCTCCTCACCGGAGTAGCCGGTATTCTAATGGCGTTTTTAGCCGAACCCTGAACACGTGCATGCAAAACTCCTCACCGGAGGTGCCGGTATTCTAGGGGCTTATTTCAGCCGGACCTAACCACATACATACATGACCACACTGGCGCAAGAATGTAACAGATTTGATACTAGCGCATGGCTGAGCGGACATGCGCACCTTTTATAGTAGCAGCTACAGGACCTTCCAGAAAAGGACCAATGAGAAACTGTTCCAGAACACAAGCAGTTTCAGGACCTTCCTGGCGGACCAATGGGAGTCGCTGCTGTAACCAAGCATGTGACCCCTGATCTCCAATGGGAGATCTTGCCCTGGTCATGCTCAGATGGAGAAACGCAGGATTTAGTCCCAAGACTGCCTGCTCCAGCACTGGTTATAATAGAGGAACCAGAAGAGGCAGCAACAAGCCTCTGCACAGTATTAGACTGAGCGAGACGCTGGGACCGACGTCTCCGCTGAGCAGGCTCCACTGTGGCCAGAGATGGATGGTGGACCGCAGCGGGACTGGTTCGAGATTCCCCTTGTGCACCAGCGAGAACTCGATCCCTAACAACGTGTTTGGCATTTCTGTAGTGATGACATCTGGCCACCACACTGTACTGGGCACTACAACGTACTGGACTATACAATGTATTGGTGACTACAACTCACTGGGGACTACAACGTACTGGGAATTACAATGTATGGGCATTACAATGGCACTTTGCAATTTTTCCTCGGCAACATCCACTGCTGCTTGTTTCTGGAAAGCAACAAATGGAGTCAAAATCGTTACTACATCTGTAGATAAATTCCCAAAGGGGTATAATGGGGTCACTTGAGGGGGGGATTCAGCACTTTCAGCACTTAGGGGCTCTGTATATGGAGTTTGTAGACCGTTCTAGGAAAATCTGTGATCCAGTAGGCAAATAATGCTCCATCCCTCTCTAGTCTCGCTGTGTTGCTAAGCAGTACTATACAACCTCATATGGGGTATTTCTCCATTCAGCAGAAATTGTGGGACAAATTTACATGCCATTTTTACCCATTTCCCTGTGTGAAAATGTAAAAGATGGGGCTAAAACAAAATTTTGGTGGAAAAAATTTAATTACTTTTTCTTTGCTGCCCAATGGTATAAAATTCTGTGACACATCTGTGGTGTCAATATGATCACTGCACCCCTAGATAAATTCATTGAGAGGTGTAATTTGTATAATGGGGAGTTCTGCTGTTCTGACACCTCAGGGGCTCTACCAATGTGATATGGCACCCTCAAACCAGTCCAGCAAAATCTGAACTCCAATATGAAGCATCTTCCATTCTGAGCTTTGCACTGTGCCTCAAAAGTAGTTTTCTACCACATATGGGGTATCGGTGAACTCAGTAGAAATTGCAGAATAAATTTTGGGGTTTATTTTCTCCTGGTATCCTTGTAAAAATGAAACAAATTGGGGCAAAAACAACATTTTTTGGGTGAAAAATATATATTTTTTCATTTTCACAAACTACAGTAAAATTCTGTGCAGCACCTATGGGTTCAAGGTGTTCATCACACATCTAGATAAATTCCTTGAGGGTCTAGTTTCCAAAAAGTGGTCACTGGTGGGGGATTTCCACTGTTTAGGGACATCAGGCGCTTTCCAAATATGACCTGGCTTCTGCTAATGATTCCAGCAAATTTTGCATTTAAAAAGTCAAATGGCACTCCAAGTCTTGCCATGCGCCCAAAGAGCAGTTTTACTTTGCATATTGGGTATCGGTGTGCTCAGGAGAAATTGCACAACAAATTTTGGGGTCTATTATCTCCTGCTATACTTGTGAAAATAAAAAATTTTGGACAAAAACATTTTTGTTGTAAAAATATTTTTTTACATTTTCACAGATCAATGTTGTAAAATTTTCTGAAGCACCTGTGTGTTCAAGGTGCTCACCACACATCTAGATAAATTCCTTAAGGGTCTATTTTCCAAAAAGGCGTCACTTGTGGGGGGTTTACACTGTTTAGGCACATCATGGGCTCTCCAAATGCAACATGACAACCACAGAACATTCCATCAAAATCTGCTTTGTAAAACGTCACTCCATCCTTTCTGAGCCCTGCCGTACACTAGTTTTACACCACATACTGGGTATCTGCGTACTCAGGAGAAATTGCACAGCAAATTGTATGGTGCATTTTCTCTTGCTATCCTTGTGAAAATAAAAAAATTAGGGCTAAAAGAACATTTTTGTGTGAAAAATGGATTTTTTACAGCTCAACATTATAAACTTCTGTGAAGTACCTGGGGTTTCAAGGTGCTCACCACATATCTAGACAATTTCCTTGAGGGAGTAGCAGACCAACATAAGAAAACCGAGTGCAAAATATGTCTCATAAAAAATAGTGTTTTATTTCAATATTTTTAAAAGAATAATATCAAGACACAAACTAATAATATCAAAACACAAACAGAGCACTGCTGAAAAAGGTGGTGCCAGCATGCATGTAAATAAACTTAGCAGAGAATTATTTCATATATATATTTTACAGCAGGGCCTATCAACGTTATGGCCATAGTTTCAAATCTAATACTTACATCAAAGATGGTATGTGAATGTACTGTGGTAGAGTGTACATATACTGGCCCACCAGCCCCAACGCACGTTTCACCCAAGGCTTCATCAGGGAGCACCAACTTCCTTGAGGGGTCTAGTTTCCATAATGGGGTCACTTGTGGGGGGTTTCCACCCTGAAGGCACATCAGCAGCATTCTAAAAGTGAAATGGAGCTCCTTCCCTTCCAAACTCTGCCGTGCTCCCAATCAGTAGTTTTCCTCCACATATAGGGTATCAGCATACTCAGGAAAAATTGCACAACAAATTGTGGGGTCCATTTTCTCCCGTTGCCCTTTAAAAAATTTAAAAAAAAGGTGTCTAAAATAAAATTTTTGGGAAAAAAGTGAAAAGTTAATTTTTTTCTTACACATTTCATTAATTCCTGTTAAGCACCTTAAGGGTTAATACACTTCTTGAATGTGGCTTTGAGCACTTTGAGAGGTGCAGTTTTTAGAATGATATCAATATTGGGTGTTTTCTGTCATATAGGCCCCTAAAAGTCACTTCAAATGTAATGTGGTCCCTAAATAAAATGTTTTTGTAAATTTTGTTGTAAAATTGAGAAATCGCTGGTCAACTTTTAAACTCTTCTAACAAACTAAAAAAATATTGTTTCAAAAGTTGTGTTTATATAAAGTAGACATGTGGGAAATGTGATTTATTAACTATTTTGTGTGACATAACTTTCTGATTTAAGGGCATAAAAATTAAAAGTTTGAAAATTGCAAAATGTTCAAAAGTTTCGACAAATGTCCGATAGTTTCACAAAATCATATTGAACAAATTTTTTCACTATCAGGAAGCACAATCTATCACAGGAGCACAATCTCAGAATCGGTGGGATCTGTTGAAGCGTTCCACAGTTATTGTAACAAATGGGAACGGAGGCACAGATGTTGAAGTGTACATTCATTTATTGCAATTTTCGTGGAACCACGGGACCACTGTCCAGGGGTCTCCGAAGGGGACGTAACTTTGCGAGCCCCAGACACCCATTGTAAGACCCCTCAAACAGGATTGAATTGGAATGCCCGAGACACGCAAGGTGCTACCTCCAGTTAGACCCCGGACATGTGGAAGCTGACCCAACGGGACAGGCGGACTGGCAGGAGTTGCAGGTAGCAGAGTACTCTGCAGAAGGCAAGTGGCTGAGTCGGGTAGCAGGCAGCAGCTGGAAGGAACAGGCGCAGGAGGTTTAGGTGTCATCCAAGGGGATGTAGGAAGACATGGCTGGCACACTGGGAAGACAAACATGAGGGGAACCTGGGAATAGCAACAGGAAACACTTGCTGCTCAGGCACCTCCCTAAGTGCAGAGGTGCCTGAAATAATATGAGACACTCAGCCATTGGCTGAGACCTATTTTGAAAATGGCGTGCTGTCTCTTTAAGAGTCCGGGAGTGTGTGCGTGCGTTCTCTCAGTGGTGTGCCCAGAGAACTGCGCGACACACGCTGAGTCCAGGAAGCAGGAGCAGGCAGCGCGGGACAAGGGATGGGAGCCCCAGGAGACCAGCGTCCCCACCGGGCACTGCGCTGAAGCAGCGTCCCCGAGGCAACAGGCGAGGCCTGGAGAGCAGACCGGGAACGGGATGGAGGCGCTACAGTTATCTCATAAATTGACGCTGGTGGTCAGAATTGAAAAAATTGGCCTGGCCGTAAGGTAAAAACAGGCTTTGGGGTGACTGAGTTAAAGTGTTTGCGTAATAATTCTGCTTTCAAACACCTTAAAAAGGTTTCAAAATTTTTCAGAAACTTTCATGGCAGTCCTGGCCAGCTATCCAGGTGGGATGTGGCATGGTGAAGTACCTCTCAAATTGATGAAAAGTTACTCTACTTTAGGCCACTTTCACACGTTCAGTGTTTGGTCAGTATTTTACATCAGTATTTCTAAGGCAAAACCAGGCATGGAACAATCAGAGTAAATGTATAATAGAAACACGTCACTACTTCTGCATTTTTATCCCATTCCTAGTTTTTTCTTACAAATATTGTTGTAATGAACCTTGTTTATTTGTACTAAGTAACATAGATCACGGAGTGTTCTGGAGCCACAAATTTATTTATGATTGGTTTAACCAGGACACCACCCCTTTGAAACATGCATGCTTCTTGAAATGGGAATCAGATTTAGGCATCTCCCTTTCTGCTGAAGAGTGGGAAGATTCCTTTACATATACGTATTCCTCTACTATCTCACTCCCTCTTCAAGAAGTCCACTCTAAACTTATCTCCCGATGGTACTATACCCCGATTCGTCTGGCCCACATTAACCCGTCTAATTCTCCTTTATGTTGGAGAAATTGTGGAAACCGTGGTTCACTCATTCACATGTTCTGGTCCTGCCCCTCTCTGAAAAGTTATTGGTCTCAAATCACTCTCCTCATAGCTCAGATTTCCAACAATAAGGTTAAACTATCTCCCCTTATAGCCCTACTTTCACTTAATTTGGATCATATCTCTCCAGATCTTAGATCCTTGATAATCCATATTTTATTGGAAGCTAAACGAAATATCGCTTATAACTGGAAAAATTTATCCCCTCCAGAATTTGAGATCATTAAAAGTCAATTATCTCTACATAGGACATATGAGTCCAGGTTTGCCCTTGCGAACAACTCCCTTGTCAAATGTTCAAAAAAATGGTCTCATTGGGACATTCTCTTTCCCTAACCTTTTTCATTCTCCCCCCTTCCCCTCCCCCCTCCCCTCCCTTTCTGGTTAACTGGCACTAGGTATTAGTTAGAGTTTAATTTTAATTTTAATCCTTTATTGTAATTTTCAACTAGTATATATGCTGATTTATGATGACTTACAATTTCAATAGTTTCTGATCATTTCACTGTATATACTTGATACTGGTTAATTGTTATGCATAGTTTGATATTTTCTGACTTGTTGTAATTTAATTACTTCCTTTCCTTACTTCTTATCCCTCCCTCACCTTTCCTCCCTTCCCTTCCTTCTTCTTTCCCATTGTATATTTTGAAACTCCAATAAAAATATTTGAACACACAAATATTGTTGTAAAATACTGACCAAATACTGAAAGTGTGAACATAGTGGAAAATTTACGCTAGAATGTACTTTAGTCAGTGACTGTAGTACATTTCTGCTAGAGGAGCAGGGAACTTTTAAGATGTGAATAAATGAACTTGTAAGATGTTCCTTATTTATTAAGTGGTGTGCACCTCATAATGAATTAAGAGTATCTTACTTTAGTGAACAAGTAGGGGCTTTAAAGTGTAAAAAAAAGCTCCACTGGGAAAATAGCAAGATTTTTATTTTTAATGTTTAAAGGGGTTGTCCGGTCCTAATTGATAATTCTGTAGTCATTCTGGAGACTTATGAATCCCACCAATGCACGCACTGTGTGCTGTGGGGATTCACTGGTTTCTGACCGGAGGTCAGACAAGTGTATGGAGTGAGGGCACTGGCCTGGAGTATATATAACTCATGCATACACACTGCTGTTAGAAACCGCCGAATCCCTTCAGCGCACAGAGTGTGCGCTGGGGGAGATTCATAAGTCTGCAATCAAACAGAGTGACTTCAGACTTAGATTTGGACCGGACAACCCATTTAATACAGATCGTGATATGGGAAAAAAATTGGCAACATTTTTATCAAAAATACATGTAAGACAAAAACCTAAACAATAGGTAATTTTCTTATGATAGCTTAACTATAAGTATTGAAAGAATTATAGGATGTTTGATACTGTGTAATATTTGATTTTGTCCTACGATTTTGATTTGTAAATTGTGGCAAAATCTCTTGGTACTATATAAATAATATTATCCCACAGGCTCGTAATGCTTTAAATAGTAAAATAAGCATGCTGTCTGTCGGTTTGCTTACATGCCTATGGGGTTGGCCTCAGTGCTCATTCATTATGTTTTACTATCTAGTTTTATGTATTTATTTAATGCAAATAATATTGAAGAGACATTCTCTTGAAAGGGAACTTCTCATGTCCCCAAATGTTATTAACTAGCAAATATGGGGTTATGCTGCAGATTAACAGCGTCCTAAAGCCATGCAGCTGCCATACTGAAGACACAGCTAATGGGAGAAAATTATCTTTCAATCATAGGGGAGTACCAGCTCGGCTTCATTCACCGCTCAGTATACAGTGAATATGGCGATTGTAAGCACATCCTGGCAAGCTGACTGACAGCAGGCTCTGCACTGATATGTGGCAGAGTCTGCTTGTCAGTCAATGTGCTAGGGCTTCCTTATACTGTGTACTGAGCAGTGACTGAAGAAGCGCTGGTATGCCTCTATGGCTGCCTGCAAGCAATAAAGTTAATTTCTACCCAGTATGCATGCTTTCAATATGGCAGCCTTACAGCTTTGGAATCCTATTAACCTTCAGCAGTGGATGCTGCTGAGTGAAACAAGCAGCAGTGGATTTTGCTGAGTGAAAATTGCAACCTACTGTTGTAGTGACCAGTATGTTGTGACCAGTACGTTGTAGTAAGCACAATGTTATACCCAGCTCCTGCTTCTAGAGACACACACCTGTAAATTAGGTGGGCTCTCATCGCTACAGAAATGTGATTTAGGCACATTGTGTGGTTCAGGAGGGAGGGGTGCATTTGGATTTGGGATTGCAGAATTTGCTAAATTTCATTTGGGAGCGCGAGTAGCCATTTGGCTTTTACGGAGCCTTTGTGCTACCAGTAACGTGGAAGTCCCTTATATTTCTATTGACAGACAATGGACCTGAGTGGGGACTTTTTTGTGCATTGAGTTGAAGATTTTATTGGGAAAATTTTACATAACGTTTGGCATCACATTTATCCTGCGCTCTACGTTGAGCACTTACTTTGGGGTTTCCATCTAAAGCTCTGAGTGACATCAGATGAAATCCCAAAAGGATCTATTCACTAGAATGAGGTAGCAGAATCACCTCTGTTCAACTATGTCCTTTTTTTCAGACGTGTACAAAACTGTGGCGAGCCACGTTTTTATGCATGCATAAAAAGACGGACACCACCAGATCATCGCTGGATCATAGGCCAGATGGCGTCCACAGTATCTCCATCTGCCTCATCATAGGGAATATTCCACCAGGAGTTCGGCCTGAATCACGTATTTCAGAGATTTACATGGAAACCCCGGGGTAAGCACTCAGCGCAGACCGCAGGATAAATGTGAGCCAATCCTTACTGCAATCTTTGGGAAGCAGAATGAAAAACAACAACAGCTGGTGAAGAATTGATTTTATTTATTTTTTACACTATTCCTCGTGCAATATAAGTGACGACTTTATTCCTCTGGTCAGTTCGATTACAGCAATACCAGATTCATATTGTTTTTTTATGTTTGGCTGCTGTGACACACTAAAATACACATTTTTCTTTGCAAAAACTCATTGTCATAATTTGAGAGCTATAATTTTTCCATACTTCAGCCAACACAGTCATGTAAGGTCTTATTTTTTGCGGAAAGAGTTGATGCTTTTATTGGTACCATTTTCGGACACATGACATTTCTTGATCGCTTTCTATTCCAATTTTCGGAAGGAAGAGTGAACAAAAAACAGAAATTGTTTTTTTTTTATGCCGTTCCGTTTGTGGTAAAATTGATAAGGTAACTTTACACATTAAACCTATGTTATAGAAAAAATAATTATTTTTGTATCACTTTATTCTGAGAGCTATAGCATTTTTATTTTTCCTGTGATGGAGCTGTATCGTAGCTTCTTTTTTTGTGGACAAGATGTTTTCAGCAATACCATTTTATTTGCATTGATCGTTTTGGTCACATTTTGCTTAGCAGTATTATGATAAAGCATAGTTTTTTTTACTTTTTTCTGTGGTATTCACTATAGGGGCTAACTAGTGGGGCAGTTTTATAGGTTGGGTCGCTCTGGACGTGTCGATCCCAAATATGAATACTTTTCTTGTTTATTTTTCTTTCTTCTTCAG